>SCLH01063246.1:0-12190 GCA_004367855.1 Oikopleura vanhoeffeni
TCACCTTGACGAGCCCCAATTGCTGAATCTTTTTCGTGGCTTTTCTTTGATTTACTTTCGAACAAAATCCGAGCACATTTTTTTTTCGCAGAAATTTTCACGTGACCTTGCAAATTTTATTTTGAGTTTGGGAGTCAAATTGAAAAAAAACGCTTCCAGAGATTTTATGTCTGGCTGTGTTTGCTGGAATGATATCAAATATACTTGAGAGATAGATTTTGTAAAAAATGCTTAAATCGCAAAAATCGGTATTTTCTGCGATTTCTAGAAAAACTAAGTGATTTAAAAAAAAACGCTTTTAAGAGATTAAGTTTATAGACAGGATATGTCATAGTTGAGCTGATGTCCAAATAAACCTGGGAGGAATAATTTTGAATATGGGTCGGACACTTTCTTTACTGTAACGTATCTCAGAGGTCGGATACAAAGTTATTGACCAATGTTTTGACAAGATTAAGGGTAGATCTACAACATGGCTAATCTAATTTTCCTGTTTCTCTGTAGGCTATTTCGTCATCCGAAAGTTAATTTCCAGCGACCTTCCCCTTAGGTTAGGTTAGTGATTTTGGATTTCAGAGGCTTGTACGTTAGACAATCAGACTGGACATTTTGAAATACATTAAAAAATACTATCTTGATCTTCACGATTCATTTGACAGTCAACCTTCACCACCTTGTAACCGCGTTAACACGAGTCCCTCAGCCGAGAATCCCGGAAATTGTTGTTTTAGTATCGGTTCTGTTTTTTTCGTTTTTGCCTCAGAGGCACAATTAGTCTATATCAACGGAAAAAAATCTACAAATGGCTACTTTAACTTTTCGACTTGGTGACCACATATTTTTTTATCTCCTTAACATATACATGGTTTAGTGATTTAGTTCAAATAATTAGAAATATTGAAAATTTTTCTCCATCTGTCAAAATTTTCAAACTTAATTTTGTTGGAATCCTTAGCTGAATATTGGGAATTGGGGGCTCTTTCACTAAATTAATATTGCTTTTCGGTTTGTTTCTTCTCCTGTTTACTCTAATTACTTTTGGAATGAAAAAATACGGTTTGCGCGGCGAATAAGTTAGACTTCTTAGTCAGATTAAAAAAAAATATTCTCCGAGACTTGCCCCAATTGGTCAGGCAACTGTCGACTTTTAATTTCATTTTCATAATCATGAAAAAAATTTCTTCGTGTGCTTAAATTTTTTTTTCACTTTTTTCAAATTTAATTTTCGATTGTGACTAAATCGTATGAATTTAAATTAATAATTTTCAACTCGACAGGACCATATTTTAGCTCCTAATAATAAATATGAAAATGATTTTACTTAATTTTAGCACGTAACTTACAGTATGTATTTTTACTTGCGAAGTGAAAATTTCCTGTTAGATTACGCCATAAAAAGAGTACTAGTGATTTTATTTTCAACCCTTGACATCGGCTTATACTTGGCGTTCAAATAATCCCCTAGTACCATTTTAATTCCGTAATAGCTAAGGACAATTTTCATCGCAATAAAAAATACGTACTGTACAAACCGCTTTTTTCAAAGGACGATTATAAAGTAAATAGAAGAAATCGTTATACAAGTAAGTGAAAATGCAAGCTTGTGTTCGAAAAGTTTATTTTGAATAATTTTGAAGTGCAAAAGTTTCCCATCAAGTCAAAATTGAAAAAAATGACCGAGGCCCGTTAACAAGACAATCGGTTTTATTTTCAAGAAATGGACAAATTAAAAAATGATAAATTAATCAATGAATTATTTTTCCAAAATATTTTTTATCAAAATCGAAGTGTCAGACGTTGTAAATTATATCAAATAAATTTTTCAGCATTTTTGAGAAACTGGTCAGACGTTTGGAAATTTCAGACGTTTGAAAACTTCAGAGTTTGTGTCAGACTAGTAGGTGATTAAATTTTTATAAAACTATTATGCGTATTTTCGAACTTGAATTTTTTTCCCCTATCGCCGATTGTTAGGAAAAAACTTCAGGTATTGGCCTCCTCCAGCAGATTCCTGATAACACCTTAAGATGGGTGTTCCTAATACATATTTCAATGATCATCGAAAGAAAATCCAATATCGAAATACAAATTGTAGATTCACCTTATCTTAAAATCAGACTGACGAAAATTTTGTCGCCTTACATCTGTCATGTCGTAACCTCCAATTTCAAACCAAATTAGTAGTAGGACTTAAAGTTCTGTTTTTTATTTTTCTCAATTTGCACCATTTTCGAGAAAACCGGCGATTTCATTTGTCTTGTAACATCTTCCTGTTTTTTTTTTAATTTATATTTGAATAAATAATAAGCAACAAATCTAGTGATTTTATTAAGTCGTAAACTCTAATTCCATTGAGTAGACGGGAAGTAACTTTTTTTTATGAATCAATGCTAGGTTGAAGGCTCTTTTTCATGTCTTCACTGCATATATACAGTTCATCTAAATTGAAAGTTATCGATTTAATAAAATACTAAAAATTTGAAAATCCCATTCAATTTTTGTTGTTTTTCGGGTATTTGCTTTTTAACTGATTACATCGATTGGGGGTGATTTTTTCAAGAACTGCAGAAATTAGATACCACTGCTTAAGGGGGTGTAAGGCAAATTATTTTGAATCGTTTCTAACAAAGATGCGATGTTCTTTAATTAATCGCAGGAAAATTCAATATCATCAACTTTTGTAGGAGAATTTTCCGACAAGTTATATCATATTTTTTGTTTAATTTTTTCAAAAAATCGTTTTAAGGGGAAAATTAAGGATATTATTAATTATCAGTTCCAAATTTGATCAAATTTATCTAGCCTTTCATTTTGAAAAACTCGATTTGACTCTAATACGCTGAATAATAATAAATTCAATTTTTCATCGTTTTTGTTCAAAATATTCTAAATTTCAAAAAAAAAGAAATTCACAAGCTTCAACTCAACGAATTTCAAAAAGCTCCTTACGATTAAACCAGGCTTTGTCGCACTTTGCCCAATAATGAAAAAAATTCCATGAAATGTGGAGAGAAGCTTTTTAGCCTCACATGGGTTTAACACTAAGCCTACATTCCAAAAAGGGCTCCTATAATTCGTTATTCATAAATTAGCGTGTTTTTCATATCTTAGTAGACTGCTCATTCAGAGTACTACTATAAAATATTAAACCTTTAAAATAATACTCTTAGAAAATTCTCTACAAAATAGATTGATGATAAAGTCTGTTTGGGAACCTTCAGATATAGTCACCCACTCCCTTAAGGTGATAAATAGGTTTATATTTCGACTTTTGGAAACGACTCATCCGGTTCAGTTCTCCGACAGCCTGAAAACTAAGTATTAATCTCGAATGTTTTGAAAAAATATGGTCCGATTCGACAAATTTTTCTCGATTTTTTTCAATATATGTGTGGTCATTTTGAGATATCTAAGAACTTAATGAGATGAGTCGTTTCCGAAAGCCAAAATTTACTACTGATTATCAGCTTATTATAAGCTCTTTGGTTGGGAAACAATATTATTCTAGGAGGCATACGGGGACTTTTTGAACATAAAATTATTGATTAATAACATAATTACCTATTGTGAACACTAAATACACCACCTTCTCACCAATTAAAAATCACAGTTTTTTTCCAAAAATATTTTTAGTCAAAATCGAAAAGTGTCAGGAGTCCTGAGTCAGGACGTTTGGAAAAATTGTATCATTCTGAAATTTTTGTCAGGACGTTTGAGAAGGTGGTGTATTTGGTGTGAATGTAAATAAGAATCTGGAGTAAACAATCGTATTTTTCTTCTAAAAATCTTATTCTGTAGATAAATGAAACTTCCTGAGGGCAAATAACAGACCAAAATGAAAAAATCGTAAAAATGTTTGTCACGTGATCAAAATTTAGCGGTTTTCAGTATTTTAAAATGAACACAAAATTAATAAATTTTAATTCAAACCCACTCATAAGTGAAATGGAGACATTTTTTGCAACCAAAAATTTTCTTGACAATTTGTCATTATTTGCATCATAAAGCTCAAAAAGAGATTTTGTCTTTCCAGTCGAGGGTATTTGGTGTAATTGTGAATCTGGAGCAAAAATCAATTCACAAAAATGCTCATTTTTCTTCCAAAAAATCTGATCTTAAATAAATGGTCATTATGTCCATATCACATGATCACGTGCATAGATTCCGTTATCTACCGTTACTCGCTGGCCTGGGAGAGTGAATGCGACGATAAGGTGATTTTTGTCCAATGACGCATTTTTTCCCCCAGTGCAGTAGTTTTGTTGATACGTGGAGGATACCACACCACGGGCGAGAGGCGGTTTACCGCACCAAAAAGCAGATTGGTGATGTGGCTGGGTGGTGATCGCGCCGGTTATAGCCAATCAGCACGTTAGAATTGGATCGTGACAGCACCAATGTTGGTTTTAGCTCCATATCCGCTTGGCCTCACGTGTCCGCAATGTGGCCAATAAGGCCCTGGCAGTGAACTGCTCCACGCCACACACAAACGGACCCGAGACTAAAACGCTGCCAGTCACTCCTTTTTTTTTCTACATTTAGAGCACATCGAGGAAAATTTTAGACGATTTTTAAAGAGAATAATTAGAGACTTCGTAGAGAAAGCATTTGGGAAAATTTCGAAAAAATTACACATAGCTATATTTTTAAAAAAATTAATCCGTTTGATTGATTTCCCGTGAGAAAAAAACTTTTTTCCGTGAGACTATTTTTTTTAACCTTGGAATTTATTCAGAACTTGAAACTTCGTCGCCACCATGGGTAAGGAGAAGGGACATATCAACATCGTCGTTATCGGTCATGTCGACTCTGGTAAATCGACCACCACTGGTCATTTAATTTACAAGTGCGGAGGAATCGACAAGCGAACTATCGAAAAGTTCGAGAAGGTAAATTTTGGAAACTTATTTTGACTGCAGAAATTGATCTAAATTAGCTCAAAAATAAATCTTTATCAATTTTGAAATTTACTATAATTAAAAAATAAAAATATTTTTCGTAATTACTATTTTTTCGGATATATTAATTGCATTTTAATAGTGTTAAATTACGTTTTTTAATAAGCTTTCGATTTATTCAAATCATCATCAGATTAGGTTTAACTATTTTTCGGTGGAGGTATTTTTCGCCTGCCAAGTTTTGTTAAGGTGAATTTAGGTTAAAAATGTCGGTAAAGAAGTAAAATTGGAAACTTTCAAATATTACAAAACATAATATGAATTTTGTTTTCGTAAACAAATTGTTTATTTTAATTAAGTTTACCTAAAAAGATTATCTTTTGTCGAAACTATTTTTGATCGAAAATTCTCGCTCGTGTAAATAAATTTGTTCGGGTCGTGATAGATATTGCATAATTATTTCAACCTGAACTAAAAAGCTTGCGAATAATACACAATATTTATCATGTGACATTAACTAAATTATTTCCCACGTTGCATAACTAATTAACAATGTGAAATCACTATTTGAATTCACCAAAGAAAAAAATGTTATCTCATAATCAATGCCATGCATTTGTCTATTTCTGACCTATGTTAAATGGGCAATATTTCTTAAACAACTCAGTTCAGCATTATCCAAATGCATAAGATATTCTGGAGCCAAAATCCGGCAAAATAAGTTATTTGAAAATATCAGAAAAAATCAATTGCGACAAGTTAATATCGTTTAAAATAAAAATTTTCATCAATTCTAACGTCATGTTTTATAGGAAGCCCAGGAAATGGGTAAAGGTTCTTTCAAATACGCCTGGGTTTTGGACAAACTTAAGGCCGAGAGAGAACGAGGTATCACCATCGATATCGCCCTCTGGAAATTCGAGACCGCAAAAGTAAGTATTTAATTTTAACTTGGAATAAAGTGGAACAACCTACAGAATCATACCGTAATTTTTATTTTGTTTGATTAAATTAAGTTAATTTCCCTAGAAAGCAATAATTTAAGTATTGTGGATCAACACAAAATGTTCTGAAAACCGATTAGTCGGAGATTATTCAAACCTATTTGCCATTTTCACAATCTCGAAAAAAGAAAAATTTAAAATGGGTTTTTTTAATTATTATGCTGTGTTCATTTATTATATCGAAAACGATCTCCGGGTCAATAATACTTCATATCCTATTCCTTTAAAAAAAAATGGGCCTGGTATTATAATGAGTATAATTTTAAGTACTAAATAAAAAATTCATTCCACTCAAATTTGTATACTAATAATTTATTAATGACAAGATATTTTTGTATCAGAATAAATAAGGTAGAAACTTATGTACAAATATTGTAAAAGTTGGCCACGATCTTCTTATCTAAAAACTGTTACTGAAAAGAAAGGGAATTTTTCGATTCTGAGATCGTAATTTAATTAAAAAAAGGGCCTAAATTAACTAACTGTTTATAGTTCTGTGTCACCATTATTGATGCCCCAGGTCACCGAGATTTCATCAAGAACATGATTACTGGTACTTCCCAAGCCGATTGCGCCGTACTTATCGTCGCCGCTGGTGTCGGAGAATTCGAAGCCGGTATCTCCAAAAATGGACAAACTCGAGAACACGCTCTTCTCGCCTACACTCTTGGTGTCAAGCAATTGATCGTTGGAGTTAACAAGATGGACTCTACCGAACCACCATACAGGTACGAAAACGCGCATTTTCAAGATTCCACTGGTTTAAATTATTCAACTATTCTCACTCTGCATCAAATTTCTGCCGTTTAGTTTCTATCTTGCTAGAGTTTATATATAAGGTTGTCCTGTTAATAATTTGCAACCGACATCCAAAAATGTGATTTGTCATATCGAAGATAATCCTTCGGAATACTTTCCCAGTCCAAATCATAACTGTGATGTCAGAAAAGATAGCGACCAATCGAATCACACGACCGAAATAATTTGACAATTGTGTGATTTGATTAGACACCATATTTACTGACATCACAGTTATGAGGTAGAGTGCGAAAGTCTTCCGAAGGATAATCTTCGATATGACAAATCACATTTTTGATGTCGGTCGCAAATTATTAACAGGACAACCTTATATATAAACTCTAGCAAGATTAAAATACAACAGCAGAATTCCAAATTTATTAAAAACAAAAGGTTTAGGCTTATTGGCGTCACTTTATTATCACTCTTTATATGTGATCAATTCTAAAGAAAAATCGGAACCGATTTTCCTCCGAGAGCCCCAAATCTCGAAAATAGACTTGACCTGTAACAGCCTAATCTAAATATACTATTTGGAAACCGGTTAAAATACTATTGTCATTGTTGTATTAAAAACACTAACTTTGTTGAGCTTTCGATTTATTCAATAATTTTCGAGACATAAAAAGAACTGAAAAAAAGTTTCTCGCAGGTTAACACTAAAGTAATTTCGCACTTACTTTAGTGTTAACCTGCGAGAAACTTTTTCTCATTTTTTTTATGTTTCGAAAATGATTGAATAAATCGAAAGCTCAACAAAGTTAGTGGTTTAAATACAACAATGACATATACTATATCTCAAAAAACCAACCACACACACAAATACTATAGATTTCTGGTTAATAAATACAATTTTCGATTTTCCACGTTTAAATTCAATTATCTATTTATTAATTAATTATTAAAATGAATTTTCAGTGACAAACGATTTAACGAAATCACCACTGAAGTCTCCAACTACGTCAAGAAAGTTGGTTTCAACCCTAAATCTGTTGCTTTCGTCCCAATCTCAGGATGGGTTGGAGATAACATGATCGAACCATCCGCCCACATGGGTTGGTACAAAGGATGGACCAAGGAAGTCAAACAAGGTAAATATTGAATTTTTTTTAAAATGACAATAAAATGAAAAATTTAAAAGGCGCCGTATGACGAATAACTAAATCGTAACTTGATAAACCCCTTTATGTCATATTCCTATTTCTATCAAATAAGTTTCAGATTTTCTTATCTTCACGCGCTAAACTAAAATGATCTTTTACAAAATATCCCACGAATCTTAAGTAGCTTTTTTTAGGTCCCTCACCCTTTGCCCCCATGCCATTTTTTAACAAAGCAAGATATTCCCAAACGGATTTCTGCATCCAACAGCCAAGAATAAACTTAGCCAGGGGTGGGGTGACCTAAAAAAAAAGCTACCTTAGTTAGATATATCGGAACCGGTACATACGATCGCTGTGTTAAATAATCCGTAATATAACTTTTCACGGTGCACGTCACTGTAAAGCCAACTTTTTATATGTCCGACTTTTCGGCGAATTGAGAAAAAACTTAAAGTTTTTGGAAATTCTTGGGTACAAACTGGAAATATAAATAACAGACTCTGCGCATTACACATAGCTTGAGAAAGTTATATCCCCTATTTACACTTTTGTTAATATCCCGGCCCTGATTAGAAAACGTAGTGTGTTTTTAAGTAGTTGGGCCGGTATATTAACAAAAGTGTGAATAGGGGATATTATATAAAAGTGTTAATATCCATTACGAATTCAAATTATTTTTTTGCTTTGAAAATAAAAGGAAAAAATGTTTTATACAAACAAGTGCATCCTAATTTTTATTGAAAATCCGCTTGTCCCAGTCTCACCGACAATAAAAAGCGGACCAAAAAATAAATCGACACAACTTACGACATTTTTAAGGTAAATTCTCCGGAAAGACTTTGTTAGAAGCCCTCGACTCCATTATCCAGCCAGAACGTCCATCTTCCAAACCTCTCCGACTTCCACTCCAGGATGTCTACAAAATTGGTGGAATTGGAACTGTTCCAGTCGGTCGGGTCGAAACCGGTGTCATCAAACCAGGAATGGTTTGCACCTTCGCCCCAGTTATGGTCACTACTGAAGTTAAATCTGTAGAGATGCACCACGAAGCTCTTACCGAAGCCGGACCAGGAGATAACGTTGGTTTCAACGTCAAGAACGTCTCAGTCAAGGTAAGAATCAAACACGCACCCTGGGGCATTCTTTACAATTTCTAATCTTTTGAATGAAAACAGATAATAAACAAGTTAGTTTATTACATTTATTTTGAAAGCAGAAAAGACTGCATATTTATACTTAATTTTGAAAGAAAGTCTCGAATATTGGTATATTTTCAGATTACTGAGGTAGCTTTTTTTTAAAGGAACCCCCCTCTGTAGACCAAACGGTAGAGATATCGGGAAACGTTTTTGTATCCGATAAGCCAAGACAATTTTTAGCTGAAGAGAAATTTTATCGCTTTCTGACTCCGACGGTAATCAGCAAAAACCGGTATTTTTCGAATTTTAGGGTAAAAAAAGGCTCTTTTACTCCACCAGATGGGTCGGTTGTCCAAAAAAATATTGCCAAAATTTCCCGTGCAAAGACCCCAATGCTTATACAAAAATTGTTTCCTGACATCTATTACCGTTTGGTTTTTAGAGGGGGCTTCCTTTAAAAAAAAAATACCTGAAGATTATTTTCGATGAGTCAAAAACCACTAAAAATTATTTTGAAATTGTTATTATTAATCCGAATATCTATAAAGGTCCCGCGTCAGATAAATAAATATTAAATATAAAAATTTTACCATGCTTAATGTACCTCCGCAATTTAATGAAATTATAATATTTAAACAAATCTAACTTTTTCATTCAGGACATCCGACGAGGAAATGTTGCTTCTGACTCCAAGAACGACCCAGCCAAGGAAGCCAAAACTTTCCAGGCTCAAGTCATCGTCATGAACCACCCAGGAGAGATCGGAAACGGTTACTCCCCAGTCTTGGATTGCCATACCGCTCACATCGCCTGCAAGGTAAATACTTAAAATGTCAGTGATAAAAAATCGTATTGGTCAATTTTCTTTTAAAAAATATATCTTTATGATTGAATTGTTAAACAAATCTCACAATTTCTGACAATAACTCAACCTAAAAATTTAGTTCACTGAACTCAGAGAGAAAATCGACAGACGTACCGGTAAGAAAATGGAAGACTTCCCAAAGAAAATCAAGTCCGGTGATGCCGCTATTGTTTTGATGACCCCATCTAAGGTAAATCTTTTAATCACATTTGAACAGTAATATTGTAGCAAACACAAATTTTTTTCAAAAGATAGACCAGTTGGAATTTCAAGTTTTTATTATATAATGGTCGACAATTGGCAAGAGCCAAGTATAACTTCATAAGAAAAATAGAGTAGCACCTAAAAATGAATTAAAATACAAAATATCCGTCGTACTGTCACAAAAAATTTGGGAAAAGTCAAATAAATATTCTTACAGGGTGTAAGGTTTTCACCTTCTTCTTTCCAAACTGGTAACACTTGATTTCCGCAGTTTTGATCGGTTGTCAGAAGAGTTTTCTCAGATTCAACCAATCAAAACGGCGGAAATCAAGTGTAACCAGTTTGGAAAAAAGAAGGGAAAAACCTTACACCCTGTATATTAAATATACTGCTTCGGAATAAATTGTTACTCAGCGTCATAACTTTGACGGCAGAATAGAAATTGACCAATCAAATCACATGATTGTAAATTTATTCAATGATTTGATTGGTCACTATTCTTTCGAACGTTGTAGTAAAAAGCTGATTTGCTATTCATACAGAAGTATCATCTTCAACAACAAAATATAGGCAACATTTTTGTACAGCATTTTCAGATCCGCATTTCAGATTAAGTTGCATTTTTACATTGCTGTAACAGGCTTCTAATTTCCAACAAAAAATTATTTTCCGATTTGCTAAAACACTAACAATTTTATTTAGCCAATGTGCGTCGAGACTTTCTCCGAATACCCACCACTTGGTCGATTCGCTGTCCGAGACATGAGACAAACCGTCGCTGTCGGAGTCATCAAATCTGTCGACAAGACCGCCAAAGAAGGTAAAACTACCAAATCCGCTGTCAAAGCCGGCAAGAAATGATCATCATACAAACACAAACCCTCCTGGGTCTTCGGGTGTACAACTACCATCTCGCCCAAATCAAAAAATTCCCTCTTTTCCCTCCGACCGTTTGTTTTCACCCCTCAGTGGAAACACGCGCGCAGGAAAAGTGGTGCACATTTTTACGCATATTTCACTACTTTTTTGAACGAGTACTTCAAACCTAGTGGATTCTAAATGTGCCTCGCCACCTTAATTTCATCTCGTCTCTCTCAAGACCATTCTAGAAGAATAGGCCGACCTAACTATGCGTAAATTAGATGCAAATCTTTTAACCCCCCCCTCCTTGTGCAGTCGACTCCTGTTTGCACATTTTAGCCAATAAGTTCAATACCCGTGTTAGGTCGTGTTTATTCCTCAGGTCGTTTTGCTTTTTTATTATATCTGCAACATTATGACAGGCTGGCATACACCTGACGAAATTGTGTCAATATGTGCTGTGAAATATAAAAACGAAAAAAATTATAACATGACTTTGATAACTAGCAGGCTCACGTTTTGCATTTGTGACAGAAGCAAGTAGCCCGAATAAGAAATCCTCGTTTTCTCTATAAACTTTATTTTATCCATGGTAAATTATTTTAGTTCGGTCTGTTTAGGTCCTTTTGACCGGTTTTTTGTAATTTGACACCTCAAATAACAGTTAGTTCCTTTACGGGGTCGGTGCATTTTGACAGATTTGCGCTTTTTTCTCATCGGAAACCTTTTGCCACTTCAAGATTGTCGGATAAAAACTTTTCGAGCGAAAGTTGGTACTTTGAGCTAACTTCGTATACAGCAGGGTGCGGCGTATAGTTAGATTCCACGCAAAAACCTTCGCATTTGAAAAATAAATTTATTCGTTCCTGGCGTGCGGCGTATAAGTTAAAGGCAAAAGATAGGTTTTTTTTCAAACGTTCCTAGGCAAAAGATAGGCGTTTTAAACCAGATTTTCAGACCAAGATTCTCCGACGACAATGAAAAATACACTTTTTTAAAAATATGTTCAGATTGACCAATGAAGTGTCGGTATTTTAAGGAGTTAAAAAACATGTTTTCAAGTCTCGCAGACAATGTCGGCTAGCTTGAAAATGGGCAAATAGTTATTCAGATAAAAATATTTAGTTTTCTGAGAGTGATTTACTGTGAGCATATTTTTTTTCATAATTTTAACTGTTTACTTGACATTTTAACGATTTTAGGATAAATCTTTTTCGAATTCCTGTTTATTTAAAATTAACTTTATTTCATTTTTTTCAATAAAATTAAATTTACACATCCTAGAAGATTTGTAACGAAAAATTAACTTTAAAATCAC
>SCLH01063247.1:0-14253 GCA_004367855.1 Oikopleura vanhoeffeni
TCACTATGTTTTACCTTCAGAAATGCGGATCGTCTATTTTAAAAGCCATTTCACTTTAACTCATTGGTAGTAAAAATAAAATGAAATTTTATCTTTTACAAGTAATAAAATATAAAAAATTTTCTGTTTACCTGTTTACCGGTCTCGAAAATATGGGATAGAAGTTTGGCCAACGTGCCGTAGGCCAAACCACTTCTTAATCGATACTCATGTATGTCGACGGTAGTGCTACGTTTGCAGCATGTGAAACAATCTCCAGCGCATTTTTGGGAGAAAATCGAATAATTAGCGCAAAAATTCGAAGCATCGTTCCATTGGCTGATTTGCCAAGGAACCAACAAATTCATGCGCGTAGGTGGATTATAATAAACCAGCCAATCAATTAGGAGACTGATAGTCTCCAAGTCCATAGACTTGTAAGCATCTCCGGGCACATATAGGCAAAGGGGGGGATCGAAATAAGCTGGGGATCAACTTTGTGCATTTCATTTCTGCATTGAGTTTTATTATTTATTATTATTGTTATTTACTACTATTATTGTCATTACTAGTATTATCATTATTAATTATTAATATTTTTCACCAGCAGTAATACCGTAATTAAGATAGAGTTAAATAAAAATATCACAATTAAAAATTCTTTTTTCTCGTTTTATTTCTTTTCTTTCAAAAATTTTACAAAAACTTGCACAAAAATTCCTCTGTCGGATTTCTTTCGAAAAATGCAATAAAAATAAAGAAAAGACTCGCCTTAATTGTATTAAATCTATTGGCTCATCATATCGAATAAATAAATTCACGTCATTTGAAGTGAAGTTTTGGACAGCCCACTGTAGAAATTTTGGTTGAATAAAAGAGCTCAAGAAAGGGTCACAAATAATTGGTAAATTGTTCTGGGAGAAAAATGCAATATCTGGTGAAAATACCATCATTTGTACGCCGCGGGAATCATTAATCACAATAAATTGAGGGCTATGAAATAATAGTTATTAGAAACAAATTTTAAGACAAAAATATGGACAAAAACTTTGCCTTGTATCAGTCAAAAAAAAGCGAAAAAATAAGAAATAAAGAATCGTGTAAAATACTAGGTATGTTTAGTTTTTGTATAAAATTGAACAAAATTTGAGTAATGCTTTAAGCATAAAATATATGAGTGACTGCATTGTACTTTTGTCGAGATAATAAACACCGTTAAAAAACTTAGTGACAAAATATTTTACAAAAAATAGTGAAATTTATGGCATAAAACCTGAGTGTAATTTGTTACACTAATAAGGGAGATCACGCGACTATATGTGCCGGCCAATCAGTGGCGCGTGTCATCATTGACCCCGCACCCACCTTTCTCAGTGGTAATGAGGCGACTATGGGAATCAGTTGTGAACGCGTGGCTGTGTGGGCGGTCAAATGGGAATTTGGGAATTTACCGATTTTTACTGATTTGTAATGGGAATTTACCGATTTTTACCGATTTTTTCCGATCTTTTCTTACACATATATAAAAACAAAAATATATAAAAATATATACAAATGTTAGGCTCATATATAAGAATTCAATAATGTCCAGACGCTTACCTTATATAAGTAAATAAGTCAGAAGTCCCAGAATCGTCATCATTTTCAGGGTTTTCAGAATTTTCATAACTTGTAGCATCTTTATCATATACTTTGGCCGAGGGATAATAAATAAGTTTTTCACGGAGGGCATTTTCACGAATGACAATTGAATGACCAGTAAGAGTGGGCATATGATAATCGGCCAGTAAAGTCGCCAAATCTTTACTGGTTGACTGTGAAATCATTGAATTAACAATTAACTGTTTCAGGTCGTAAATTGTTAATAAATCCTTATCTGCCACGTGATAAGAATCTATTTTCAAGTCTGGAGTCAATCGTGATAATTTTATACGAGTCGGATTTGTTGTAGAAGTTGCCCCGGAAACCTCACCTACAAAAACCATAATCTCGGTATAAATTTCGGCCACATTTAACTTAACTCGGTCGATATCCAAATTCAATAATTGCGCGGGTGTTTGAAATAGAACGGTACCTTCGGGATACGGGAATCGGGTTCTTTAATAAAAAGTATGAATGAATAATCGAAAACTTTGAAAAAAAGTGAAAAATTGAAAAATTTGAAAAGTTGAAAAATTGTAAACGTAAAAATTAAAAAGAAAAATTCCAAGGAATAAATAAATGATTGAAATATTTCTTAAAAATGTATAAATTATTAAGAAAAAAATTGTGAAGGAAAAATAATAATATTGATAATGATCAATTGTTGATTTTCATCGACTTAGTTGATTTGATTTTGTCTTATGTCTTGACGAAAACAGCGAGGTGACTAGATTTTTGGACTGCATTCGTTATAAAAATAAAAAATAAAAATTAAAAATCTTTTCGTTACTTCAAATCCTTTGATAATACAGTTTTATTATTATCGAATGAAATAATTTATTGTCAAGGGAAAATTTAATGTTTTATGTGTTCCTATAATAAAAAACTTTGTCATTTAAGAAAAAGTAATAAAAGCTTACCCATCTTGTGTCAAATAATACATAGCGGTCTCTCGGGTGGTAGGAGTATCTTCATAATACATTGAATCTATCGACGCAATAATATCCAAGAGATCTAATCGTTTAGATCGCTCATTTGAACTATTCACTAGTTTTTGTAGCATAAATAATAAGTCCATTCGTGAACCGTATCGAACAAATGGCTTGCAAAACTAAAATAAAAAATAAATAAGTTCTTTATCAGATCTTTCAATAAGTTAGCCTATATTTTGCTAATACTTTGCATTGTCTAATTATTTTAAGAGGGCTTGAAGCATAACTGTGGCTTTATGTTCGCTGAATATATAAAATTCGGATTAACAACCTGAAAAATTAAAAAAAACTATAATATAAGAAGCTTAAAATTGTTAAAATATTTCTGTCTTATTTTAATAAAAAATGACCTGAAAAATCTATAAAGATAAAATTTAAAGAAAAACTGGGAAATTCGGTCTCCTTTTTGTCCGATTTACATATATATGACGGACGACTATACTTTAGTGTACTTTACTATTTGAAATAATATTGTAGTAGGTTGCCAAATCGTCAAAATTTCCGTAAGACTAATTGAATAATTGCATACTTTTGATATTTTTGTGATTTTCTGCTTAAAAAACAAAATTCGAAGGGGGTCTAGTGGAAAGTAAAATATAACTGTATATAACAATGATCGAATAGTATAAATTTGAACTAAAATTTAGGGGGGGGTTTTGGTTATTAAAAAGTTAAAATTGTGTAGTGAAAATGTATGTCAAAAATTACTCTTCTTAAATATATAAAAATTGCTACAATTATTTGGGAATTTATGCTTACCTCATAGATTATTTGTGCAATATGATGCACCAGTAAAGCATAATTAGCGGGCCCAAATTGATTATCACGAGCATAAGATTTCTCCAAAAATAGGAGGAGCTCTCGTGGTATAAATGGATGGGAAGGATTCCGCATGAAATTTATATGTTCAAGACGCTCGTTGAAATTTTCTGATAAATAGGATTTCGGATCATGACGGCCAAAGGAAGCTGGTATCAGAGGAGAATCTCAATAAAAGCGGATTTTCATAATCTCGCGTCAGAAGCAGAGCATAAAAAGCTCGACAAATTTTCTCCAAGTGTAAAAATTTTATACTTTCTCTAACTCAAAAGTTTCTCGATAAAGTAATATATCTTCTTTTTTTGTGTTTTTTCTTTTTATCCTTCAAAATGACAACTTCTGATACACGTTAAACCAGGGAAATCGAGCAAATATTGGGTAATTATATATATATTATGAAAATAAAACAAATAAGCAATAAATTTGAAAATTTAAAATAGGGGGTTTATATAGTTATAAGCACATGATCATTTCTGACGCTCTGATTTGCCGAGCATGCTGAAAGGTACCAAGATATTTCAGAGGTGGAGTAGAGTTCTCATGAGCCTAATGGAGATTTTCAAACCAGGATTGAAAAATTATGACAAGAGGAAGTAGGTGTAGTTATGTTTACTACACCTGTAACCTCCTTATACTCGATCTGTTTGCATTTCTTACGTTGTGTATGTTATACACGCATAAAAATTAAAAAATTAAAATGAATTGACCAAACCAAGCAGCAAAAATAATTTGAAAAACCATAATATTTAAATCTTGATCAGAATTTTTTGATTAAAATTAAAATTGGCTAAGAATAAAAAAAAATAAAAAAATAAAAAAGAATAATAATAATAATAAAGCTAGATTAAGTAATTAACTCTAACATATGCTTGATCGCTAGAACACTTATAAGAAAAAACTAAAAAATACGACTTAAAAATAAAAGATATCATACCTAAAATATTAACAGTTTTTTAGAAAAAGTGTGAAAAACAGAAATATCGAAAAATTTTATTATCAAAAATTTAAAAAAAATCTTTAAAAAATCGAAAAATCCAAGAAAATTTTATATTCTAGTATAATAATAAACCAAGAATATAATGTTGAAATACAGTCTGCATAAGATGCCGAAAAAATATTTTAGTAAATTGATAGATGTCCTGCATCAAATCAAAAATCAGCAACAAATGGTTGGGATGTGAAAAACGACATGCATCTGGTGAAAAATTATTTACGGACAATCAATGGACGAATCACACAGAAGTCAAAAATTGCAACGATTCATACAATATAAATGAAAAAGGCTATCATTTTTCTATCATTATCAGGCTTCACTTAAAACAAAAATAAAAATCAAAAATTTTATTTTTCATGCGCTTACGAACCCTAATTTAAAAACACACAATTTCAAAAAATTCCATATTGTGTATAATTTAATATCTTCATTTATTTTACTTCTCTTAAGATATTGTGGTTGTTTATCTAGTGTAAATTGAGGGTTTGTGTCTGTTCTTATTGGATATACAGAAATTCATTACATGGGTTCGCAATTATGAAATCAAACTCTTATCTTATCCTTTTTTGCCACTTCCTTTGCCTGAGAACAATTCTGAGAAATTTTATCACAAAAATTAATCTGAATCTAGTACCGGTCATGTGCACTATGCCGGTGGTAGGGCGTGCTCAAACCCATTCTTCTGATCGATTAGAATTTTGGGCATACGGTTTGCTCCAAAAATTATGCAGTTAAATTTTTTGCAAATAATACAGCTAAAAAATTGGTATCGTTGATACTGAGTAATATTTGGTAAAAATTTTTGCGTAGTTTCAAACCCACCTTCAAGGCACACCTCAAAAAATTTTTGGCCTTTGTACAACACCTCAAGATTGAACACCTCGGCAAAAACAGCGGGGCGACTAGATTTTGGGACTGCATTTGTTCAAAATTTTGTAACTTCAAATCTTTTGTTAATAAAGTTTTATTATTATCGAAAAAAAACGGGCTCAGAGATCCCATAATTTTATGTAGAATATATGAGTAAAAAAATCCAAGATAATGAAATTTATTTTTTGTCATGCACAAATTGTGTGCAGCACAATTTTCATCGAAAGCCACCAAATCGAATTTAAAACCTTCCGAAAAGCGAGTGAAAATACAATAATGAGCAATTATCGGCTGTCCGTTATGTCAAAACGTTATCTCTGTAACAACATAACCACCGCGCTTAATCACTCTGAAAACTCCTCGTCTAACGAACATATTTTTCTGGCTGATTTACCAAATTTAAAAAAATACTAATTCGAAACGGATACTCAGAACATTTGATCGACCACAAATTTTTCGATTTTTTATGTGACCCTGAAAAGCCCCCAGAGCCTGAGATCTCTTTTACCTTTAGTTTGAGCTTTACCAGCTCACAAGTCGAATATTACGCAAAAGAACTCGTAAATCGTATGAAATCATTTATACCTGATTTTCATGTGCGTTACGTTTTCAAAAGTATCAAAATTACAACCCTTTTCGTGAAAAAGAGCAAGCCACAACTTTCAAAACTTGACACCTGCAACTTGATATCCCTTTATCACTTTTTGGTTAGAATGCGTAGCCACTACTCTTTTTAACGTGTGATTTTAATGTTGTGGCTACGCATTCTAACCAAAAAGTGATAAAGGGATATACCATTTTATCTGCCCTTGTAAACAATCTTACGTAGGTCAGACCAAACGAGTTCTCCGAATTCGAGTACAAGAACACAGAAATTTCTCGCGCCAAAAAATTTACTATCATCTTCATAGGTGCCAATATATTTTAAATTGACTTAAATCCAAACAAAAAAAAGCTCCTTGGCGTAACGTGGCGAAGCTCAGAGAGAGCGAGTGTGAGAGGGCAGCAAGTAAGTGGAAAAAGAAACGAGGCCTGCGCGAAACAAAAAAAAACGCGGGCGCGGAATAAAAATAACGCCGTAAATTACGTGTGAAAATTGACTCATCGATTATCTAAAAGCGGCGAAATAAAAACCGTCTTAAACAAGAAAACTCAGGCTGTAATTTAACTTTTTTGTAAAATGTAACATTCTTTATTTTCCGACCTCAGATTTTGACCTAAAAAACATTTCCAATTCTAGAATTTTTTTCCTATCCAAATTTTGACTAACAGATGTCTAAAAATGGGAAGTCGAAAAAAACATTTTTTATATCCTCATGATCTGCTGCAGCATTTCATTATGATTTTGAAAATTAGTTCAGTTTTTCAACTTTGGCTACCGCAATTTGAATAGATAGAAAGTTCTAGTAATGAAAACTTTCAAATTTTATTTGTTCTTAACCGCCTTAACGCCTCATTTATATTTTCAGATGTATTAATTTTATTTTAGGCCTAAATTTCGAAAAAAACAATAAAGATAATCCGTTGCTTTTCAGAAATTAGTCATCTTTTTGTCCGCATGCAGGATTTCATTTAGGAACGCTTTACCAACGAATACAATTTCTTAATTAATAATCAGCAAACAATGAAATTAAAAAATATTGTTTACAGATGATTATCATTTTATAGCACCGATAATATGTTTCATGATTATCAGAACTAAAGGTGTAATTCCAGAATAACTAATAATATAAATGGACGTATAAACCCTAAAATTTTAACTTGAATTAAACGATAAAAAAATAAAAATATGTTCCTCAAACACAGTTCAATTTTGTACATTACTTATCTGAGAAGTTATTTCTTGCAGTGATTTTTTGATTTCACCTATCTATTAATTTGCGATACAATAGCGGGATATAAATTTAAAGGCCGGATTCAGTCGGGTCGAATATTTTCGAAAACGGCTCATCCGATTCAAAAATTTTCAAAGGTAGTCGACGTCCAATGTTTTTATCATGACGATGAATCAGGCCTTTAATTTTAAATCCCGCGTTAGTTTGAAAGAAGTTAAATGTTCATATTATGGTTTTTTTCTAAATTTCTTAAAAATATTACTTTTCCAAGTTTGGCAAATAAAAAACAAGTTTAAATTCGTGACTTGATACGTCTGACAGAGTCAGCAGTTGAAAGCAAAATAAGGTATTATCTCAAAACTGTTTTTCTCGGTGTAGATTTTTTCTAGGCTGCATTTAATTATTTATTTTCATGGTCAAAACTTAGTTTTATTTTGAACTTCGATGATGAATATTAATAGTTGAAATTTTGGCCAATGATTACTCATAGTTTATTATGTTCTCTTATGTTTTTTATCTTCAAAAATCTATAATTATTATTTTTCAATTTAATAATCTCCGTTTACAATGTATCGTTCATGCTTAGCATTATGATGTCGATAATCGCCTCGATGTGGGTTATAATTGAAATTATAACGACAATAGAAACTGAAAAACACCTATGGTCTTATGAATGTGTTTAAATGTGTTGCTGCGATTATCTTTGATTAATTATTATTTTGCATTTTCTAAGTTAACTTGTTCTAAGTTATTGTTGGCCCGGATCCACAAGAGAGCCTCGACTCGAGTCTGGCACTCGCGAATCTTGCCGCTAGTGACTCGCGACTCTTGCCGCTAGCGACTCGCGGCGCTCTGGTCGCAGGCTGCGTGTCAAACCTTTTTTTTGTTTTGATTAAAGTGAATTTAGGATGTAAACAATCTTACGTAGGTCGGACCAAACGAGTTCTCCGAATTCGAGTACAAGAACACAGAAATTTCTCACGCGCCACAAAACTTACTATCATCTTCATTGGTGCCCATATATATGTTAAAAACTCAACGAATATGAAAAAATTCATCTCCAACCCAAAGCTGGACCTCTTCGTCGGACATAAGTTAGAGACGATTTTTTTATGGACCATTTCAAAATACTACAAAAAAAATTTAAAACCTACGCAGAACTCTTTAAAGCCGAGGCGTATTTCGTTCGAATACACCGACCCTCGCTAAATGAGCACAATAAACACAAAAGCTTTGTATTAAAATTTTCTCTGCCAACACAAAATTTATTCAACTCCAGACTTTGAAATCTTTGAAGTCTTGAAACGCTCTAACATTATTTCATTCAAAAACTTGATAATGCATCCTGCGAAACGTTGTTTAGAATATTATGCGAATATTATGCTTCGCCATTATCAAACATCTCGTTTATATTTATGAGGTTTCGCTGGCGATAGAGGAATCACTAGACTCGATAAGCTTTGGCTGAGCCGAGACTGGGCTTTTCCGATAAGCTTATCTTTATTAAAAGTCTTCCTCGCGATTATTCGGGAGAGGTGAAGGTATTCCTTGACAAATCACTATTTGACAGTATACATAAAATATTATTTTTTGGATTAAAAAAGAGAAACAAAAATGTCTTGCAATTTGGAGCCCATGAATAATCAACAATAGAAAAAAGGCATGTAAAATATTTTATTTATTTAAGAAAATATTGATAAACATAATTATGGAAAATCATCGCTGATATATCCTTTTATCACACTTTGCTTAGAATGCGTAGTCACGTAAATTTTTATATGTAATTTTTCTATTGATTCTCCTATTTGGCTACGCATTCTAAGCAAAGTGTGATCAAGTGATATCCCCTATATCTAGCTTGTCTACAAATAGATTTTATTTCAAATTCACCATTCTGGGTTTATTTCTAAAACATATATGTGCAAAATTTACGGCGTGTACTTTGATATTATTATATTTTTCCATTTTTATATAAAAATTGTATTTATCTTACTTTAAGTTTTGCTAATCAATGACGTTTGGAACAAAAAACTAATAATTCGCATTGATTCTTATTAATTTAGCTTAAAAATCTTGATTTATTGAAGAGGTGCTTATAACTTAAGGGCCTATGTTATAGGCTATATATAGGTCTAACTTATAGAGCTATAGACTATAAGTCTAGGGCGACAACCATCATTGTTTCAAACATTTGTTTGTCGGGGATATTTGAAGGGAAGAGTCGCACCTTAGCAAATCGGAAAAATCGGAACCGATCCGATCTCATACTTTACAAATTTCTTCCGAACGATCATGACACATTTTTACGAATTTCAATACGACCGAAATTTTCACATGAAACTCTTATTAAAAGTGGAATATAAGTAAAAAAACAGCGAAATAGTTGTGTTTTAAAATCAAGAAACATTTTGACCAAATTCCATCATTTCAAAAATGCTTGTTAATTTTAACTAATTGAAAATTCTAAAAACTCAAAAGTTTCCAATAAGAGCAACATGATTTCAAAGGTCGCGCTAATAACAAGCATACATATTAAGTGAACTAATGTTTTTCTCATACAATATTTTTTGTAGTAAAATATGTTTGTTATCACAAATACCTATCACTGATATACGAACTATCAGAGTCTAGGCTTAGAAAAAGGCTTTTCCCGTATCAGCCATTTGTTTGATTATGAAGATTTCTATTTAAAATCAATTTCTACTACACAAGCGATTTTTGGCCACTAAACAAAAATGAAATAACGACAAAATATACAAAGGAATAAAAGTCTGGAAAAAGGCGAAACTCAAATATAGATATTATACACGCCGTCAAATTTTGCACATATATGTTTTTAGAAATAAACCCAGAATGGTGAATTTAACCAAAATCTATTTGTAGACAGCTAGATTATAGGGGATATCCCTTTATCACACTTTGCTTAAAAATGCGGTAAGCCACATAGGAGAATCAATAGAAGAATTACATAAAAAATCAACGTGACACGCATTCTAAGCAAGTGTGAGAAGGATATATCAGCGATGATTTTGCAAATTAGTTTCATCAATATTTCTTAAATAATAAATATTTACATGCCTTTTTTTATGTTGGTTTATTCATTGGCTCCAATTTCAAGACATTTTTGTTTCACTTTTTAATGCAAAAATATTATTTATGTATTCTGTCAATAGTGACTTGTCATAAATAGTTCACCTCCCGAATAATCGCGAGAAAGACTTTTAATAAGATAGCTTATCGGAAATTCTATACAAAACGATTTAATAGAAACAAAGCCCAGTCTCGCTCACCCAAGAGCGTATCGAGTCTTCAGTGATTCTCTGACCGGCCACGAAGCCTCATATACTACTTAATAATGTTCGAATCTCGGGTGACCTAAAATACAACCTTCGGAGAAAGTTTTTGTAGGGAAAACCGACTGTTCCTCATCTCACCTTCCCGCATCACATGATTCAAATAGGATAAAACGAGATGTTTTGAGAATGCTTTTTTGGAGACTTTATTGGTCTTATTTTTTATGAAAATTCCGAATTGTTAAAAGGCAAAAATCGTTGTGTAGTGGAATCATTAAATGAAAGATTTATAGTCAACATATGTGAAAGGGGACTTCGATTTTTTCAACGGATACGACTTAGATTAAGGTATGTCACATACCGTATGTGGTGATAAGAAAAATATTTTTCAACAGTGAGGAAATTTTCTCCGCCGAAAAGAGACTATCCAAAAATTTTCATTTAGTTTGCGACAAATACAGATTCCAAAAAGGTTTTTTTTTAGAACCGTTTTGACCCAAATTCGAGTTTTTCAAATGTTAAGCAACCGACCTATCTTCAAAAACGACGTTTGACAACGACGTTGTTTTAAAAACAATGTTTTAAACAATAGACAAAATGTCAAACTTTTTTTGATTTGATCCAGAAGTTATTTTGTCGACAGTATGACTTTTCTCTGCTAGGTATTGACCCCCATGCACTGGAATTGCATTTAATGATTCCACGATATCTTTAAAAGGATATAATCTGTCAACGAAAAACAGAGCTTAATTCTTACTTTACTTGGCAAACTAGTGAAACATTCCGTCGAAAATGAATTTTATTATCAAACGGCAAAAATATCAAATTTTCGGACCGTAAAACGACCGGTACATATACTAAAAAACTCTGGTATTATTTTTTAAATTAGCAAATATTTCTAAATCTCAAAACGTAAATAACATGGTCTGTTTTTTTCTCTAAATTATTTATATGAAATACCTATATAATAAAATCTCCGATTACCATGAACGTAGATCCGAATGAAAATAAAAAATTTCTTCCATTGAGCTTTTTCAGATTGCATTGAATGCAAAAGCAGTTTCTCGATATTGCTTACTGGTTTTCCGAAAATATCCAGACTAGAATGGGTGACCTAAAAAACTACTCTCAATGGGACTTGATGCTTTTTGTTCATTTTAAGAGTTAACAAATTTGTTTTTAAATTAAATTCGAAAACTATCAACAGTTAATTATAACGGACCTACAGAAATGTATAACCTTGAAGATTTTTCTCTTTTTAGTTGGAATAGTAATTTATTCGGTCACTTTTTATCTTGTATTTGAGTCTTCCTTTGTTTTCTCATTCTATTTCTCATTTAAAGGTAAAAAATCAAAAAATTTATCTCGTCTAAAAATCCTGGTCAACTAAACCGATATATCGGCTCTACTTTGGACGTAATTACTAGAAAGCTCAGGCAGTTAGACAGCTTCAATTACTTGTTGCACATAGAAGTTGAAAAGTTATATTTGCATCAATCAATTCAAATTCTAGAATTTTGATTTTAGTTTCTAGAAAATAAATGTGGGAAAACCAAGGTGGCAGCATATCACGTGATAGCCGTGTCCATCGGAGTATTCACAAATTTTGTCTTTTCTGGGTTCAACGCAAAGTCTGCCTTACGTCACACTGATACTCGAATAGATCTTAATCCTTTCTCCGAACGGAACTCCATCTCAAAAACGCTTACTATCTTATACGCGCGTGTTAGAAATCCCACATGTCTTCAAGTGATTAATCTTGTATGATTATAGACAGGGCTTGATAATGGAACCGCTTTTAGTGTTTTTACGCATGTGTAATCCACTCCAGCAATCCTAAGACAATTCGTTAGACAACTCATCCGGGATGTCGCAACAGAGCTATAGAGATAGTAAGGCGTTTTGGAGACTGTGAGTCCGTCGGAAAAGGATAATCATCTCAGTATTTTTAAAAAAGTAAAAAANTAGTGATTTCTCTACCGCCACGAAGCCTCATATACTACCTTAATAATATGTTTCGAATCCGGGTGACCAAAATACAACCTTCGAGAAAGTTTTTTGTAGGGAAAACTCGACTGTCTCCTCATCTCACCTTCGCATCACATGATTCAAATAGTATATAAACGAGATGTTTGAGAATGACTTTTTTGGAGACTTTATTTGTCTTTATTTTTTATGAAAATTCCGAATTGTTAAAAGGCAAAAAATCGTTGTGTAGTAGAATCCCAATTAAATGAAAAGATTTATATCAACATCTGGTGATAACGGGGACTTCGATTTTATTCAAGGATAGACTTAGATAGGTATGTCACATACCGTATGTGTGATAAGAAAAATATTTTTCAACGTGAGGAAATTTTCTCCCCGAAAGAGATATCAAAAACAATTTCATTTAGTTTCGACAAATACGATTTCCAAAAAGTTTTTTTTTAGAACCGTTTTGACCCAAATTCGAGTTTTAAATTTAAGAAAACGACCTATCTTCAAAAAACGACGTTTGAAGACGTTGTTATTAAAACAAATTGTTTTAAACAATAGACAAAATTTCAAATTTTTGTTATCATTTAGTTCCGGAGTTTTTTGTAGATATAATAATCTAGAAAAAATGAAAAAAAAACATTTCTCCCGTCGAAAAATGATTTTATTATCAAAAACGGCAAAAATTCAATTTTCGGACCGTTAAAACGACCGGTACATCATACAAAAAACTTCTGGTTATTTTTTTTTAAATTAGACAAATATTTCTTAAATCTCAAAACGTGAAATAACATGGTCTGTTTTTTTCTTAAATTTTATATTGAAAATACCTATATAATAAATCTCCGATTACCAGTGAAACGGTAGTCCGATGAAAAATAAAAAATTTCTCCATTGAGCTTTTTCAGTTGCCAGTTGAATGCAAAAAAAGTTTCTCGATATTGCTTATGGTTTTTCCGAAATTATCCAGACTAGAATGGGGTGACCTAAAAACTACCTCAATGTGGCTGTGATGCTTTTGTTCCATTTTAAGAGTTTTACAAATTTGTTTTTAAATTAAATTCGAAATATAACAGTTAATTTATAATCGGACCTACAGAAATGTATAACTCTGAAGATTTTTTCCTTTTTTCTAGTTGAATAGTAATTTTATTTCGGTTACTTTTTTATCTTGTATTTGAGTCTTCCTTTGTTTCTCATTCTTATTTCTCAATTTAAAGTAAAAATCAAAAAATTTTATCTTCTAAAATAACTCCTGGTCAACTTAAACCGATATATCGCTCACTTTGGACGGTAATTACGAAAGCTCAAGGCAGTTGAAGCTTCAAATTACTGGTTGCAAAATAGCAAGTTGAAAAAGTTAATTGCCATCAATCAATTCAAATTCTGAATTTTGATTTTAGTTTCTAGAAATAAAGTGGGAAAACAAGGTGGCAGCATATCACGTGATAGCCGTGTCCATCGGAGTATTCACAAATTTTGTTTTTCTGGTCAACGCATAATGTCTGCTTACGTCACACTAAGATATCGAATCTAGATATTAATCCTTTTTCCGAACGAACTTCCATCCTCAAAAACGCCTTACTATCTCATAGCGCGTGTTAGAAATCCCAGCAATTCTTCAACGTCACCTCACTTGTATATGATTATAGGCAGGGCTTGATAATGGAACCGCTTTAAGTGTTATTTAAAACGCATGTGTAATCCACTCCAAAGCAATCACTAAGACAATTCAGTTAGACCAACAGTCGATCCGGGATTCGAACACGACGCTATAGAGATAGTAAGCGTTTTGGAACTGTGAGTCCGTTCGAAAGGATACATCATTCAGTTATTTTTAAAAAAGAAACAAA
>SCLH01063247.1:21624-38634 GCA_004367855.1 Oikopleura vanhoeffeni
AAAATTTCTTGTCCGAGTCTCTAAATGCGACCAGTACTCCCTTAACCTCCTCACACCCAGAAACGAGAACTTCGCCTCACACTCAAAAGCCTGTCTAAAGGCAATACTTTGAGCAATACTTTTTTGTCTTCAGATAGTCAAAGGGTGCAAGGGGGTTAAAGCCAATTTGCTGTCTAACCATAAGATAGTATAAACAATATTCATTGAATTGCAATCAAGTAACAATTTGAAAAATTTTTGAATGCTTAAATTAATTTGTATAATAGATAATTTCTCTCATGAAATACTCAAATTTTGAAATTTTGAAATTACACTTACAAAATAAATTCTGTCACTTAATACGGTCCGTATTATACGGATCAATTCCTACTTTTTGGTTTATGCATGCACAAAAGACGTACCTAAAAAATGGCCAATCTCTAAATAGTACTCGATTTCAACTTCTAAAACAATTTCTTGGGAAGTAAAACATAAGCAAAAAATCGTTAAAAATAAATTTTCTGTAAAATCGGAACAAATCATCTAAGTAAATAAATATATTTTTTTTGAACTGCAGCACAATCCCTTCAAATGTGTAAGAAGGAAACAATTCTACGATAATTTTTTTGCCGATTTTTGAATGGTTTTAGGTCACTTGACCCTATATATCGAACCTGATGCCTATCTATCAGGTGTCATAACTTTGAGCCAGTGTCCAGTCACATCGATCGATTGTCGACTTAATTCAAGAATTCCGCGATTTCATTGGTCACTTTCTCAAAGTATTGACGCCTGATAAAAAAGGCCACCTAGGCATCATTTTCGATACAGGCTTTGTTCTCACAAGGGTTTAATAAATAAAAAAGGGTCACATATTATTGATTTATACAATTTCGATAAGGAGCCGGAAAGTTCGTCCTCAGATCGTTTTCCATATGTATAATACGGTATCAAACATATGGACGCAGATCCGAACACGAACTTTACAGTTACCCTACAACATGCCAAACCTGAATCGAACCAATTACGTCGTTATGAAAAGATTCTTTAAGAAGTGATCAACGCAAAATTCACCAAAACACAGTTTTGTAGTCTGTATCACGGTGAAGAAGATAAGATAGATATATCATATATGATTGCACCATAAATATAATATCTGAGGCAATTGGCGTCGAATAAAGTTCGAAGTTGGTCACACTAATATTCACTTACGCCGGAAATGGCGGTCAATAATATTTTTTCTGAAAAATTAAAAGTCCATCTCCTCCTTGACTTTTTAAGCTGTCAACTTTATGCTTTTTGTATAAATACCGATCTTGTAGAGAAATTTTTCTGATCATTTTAGGTCTAAAATTTTCTGTTTATATAATTTTGAAATCGATTTTACGTTTAATTTACTAGATTTAACAGGGCTTTCCGTGAATCTATATCTCAGAAACGGATCTTAAGGATTCAAGCTTCGCGTTCGCGGTTGAACTGGTTTCCGAAGCTTTTATTGGTCAACATTGTTATATTTGGTGCTTTCATTGGTCAAAATCAAGTAAAACGGGAAACGAGAGCCCTAGAGATCCCAATCTTTGAAATGAAGAGCTAAAGTGCTCATTTACACCGACCTACGATTGTTCTTCCTGTAACAAAACTAAGACTTACTTTTTGGCGGATTGAATCACTTTGATTATACCCAAAAATTATCACCGTACTTTTCCAGATATTCTACTCAATTTTAAGTTTCAGTGATATTAATCAGGTATTATAATTACTTTTCAAAATGGGTTGAACTGCTTAATCTACAAGTTTTTATTTTAAGATATACATTATTTTCATAATCACTTCGATAAATTTTTAGTACAAGTGATATAAAATGTATTTCAATTTAATACTGATTTTGTGTGTTAATTCAAATAATTATAATTCAAGTGGGCTGCAGCCTTCGCCTCGATTTCTGTACATGATATAAAATTGCCTATTAATAACCACATTCGAAGTTCTGTATAAACCCTTTTAACCTATAATAAGTGGCCGGTGGCGAACAACGAATTATTACAACTGAAGATGGAAAAAGACGAGTACGAAAAAAACCAATCAATTCAGGTTCAGGGAATTTAATTTGTCATATTGCTTGAAGACAGTATCAGATGATGATTTTGTCAGCCAAATTTTTTTCTATTTTTAGAATGATGCAAATATGATTAATGAAACTGACCTTTGTTAAAACCGTCCACAGAACTGGAAAATGACTAGATTATGCATGCCGCCTAGGCTGCAATCGGTGTGATATTGCCTGATTAAGTTTTATTTTATCAACGCTCTGAGAGATCGAAGCACTAACAAAGTCAGATACGCGGAATATCCTTTTTTCAACCTGAGTCCATCTTAAAAATGAATGCATCACTATAGCGCGTGTTCGAATCCCACTAATGTTGTCTAAGTGATTCTCTGAAGTATGATTATATGCAAGGGTGCTTGATATTGGGACCGCCAAAGTTGGTCGCTGTGAAATCACTCAAGCAATCACTAAGACAATCATTGGAACACCATCAGTGGGATTCGAATACGCGCTATAGAGATCCATTCATTTTTAAGATGGACTAAGGTTTGGAAAAGTATATTCTGACAAAATATAATTTGTGCGTGATTTAAGAAAAATAAAATATCGCAAAAAATGTCAGATACTCAGAATATTCTGACAAAATTTATTTTGTAAGAATATCCTAATTTCACACTTTGCCAAAGATTTGGTCCCTGTCTAGTAATCGTAGATGGTTATCTAGTAGTAGGGACCAAATCTTTGGCACATTGTGAACAAAGAATATATTTTGTCAGAGATTTCGATAATCACCGTGATTAAACCACGTAAGAATCCGATTGTTCTTGGCCCAAAAATGGACTTTTCTCAAGGTCTTAAAATGATTTTCCTGGAAATTTATACTCACTACTTCATGACTGACATTACATTATAAAATAATCTAAATTAGATTATCTAATACTAGTACTAAAAAAATTGATAATTTTTAGATGCAATCTGGTCTGAAAAAATTATATTATCAAACCGAACTGATCATCTGTACAACAACACTCGAATATTAGCCCATCAAGAATCATTTGCGAAAATCCCGTCTCAGCGTTCTGGCCATAAATTGTTATTATTTCATTACGATCCGATGCTGATTGGTGGAAGAGTACCACAAGCAAAGAAAAGAACGTTGGAGCACCAATCAGAAGCCTATATTTTCAATAGATCAGTTTCTGATTGGATGATGACAGATCCAATGAATTTCCCGATTCGTAAATTTCATGCAGGTCAGTTACATCTGTAGTTTGTCTTTTTTATGAATTTAAAATAAATAACAGATTTTTTAATTTTTTGAAATGTATTTTCAAATATGTGATTTAAGAGGGGCACCTATGTTAAACAGAAGATGAAAAAGTGACATGAAAGATCAGTTTTATTTTACAAATACAAAGATAAAAACGTAATCTGTGGCAAAAATCCGTTAGCTTTATCGGTTTACCAGTTAGCTTCAAATCCAAGTTCTGCAAGTTTTGGACGCACACAATTTTTTCAGTTTTCATGAGCATGTATTCTGGCAAAACCGGTTAACATCGACTTTTATCGATAAAATACCGGTTTTCGAATTCTATTTGAAGGGCATTGTAATTTCTTGGAAATTTCAATCAAGATGAGCAAAAGCGTTTAGTGACGGGTATATACTTTTTTTGACTTAATTTCTCAGGAATTGTTTCTAAATATGCAGCATTATTGTAAATTTAATGCATAAGAAAGAGCCTACACAAAATCGGGTTTTAAATATTGGGGTCCACATGTCATATCCCTTTAACACCTTTTGGTTAATCTGAGAGGTGTGGGCTGAACAGCGGCCTCATGAGTGGCTAGGAAGGGTCTTAGGAGTGTTAGGATTGGCTTCCTCAGCCCGCAACTCTCAGATTAACCAAAAGATTAAAGGGATATGTTACATTATGTCACATATCATATGTAACACGTGTCATTTTTGACTTGGTGCCTGTTCTTCGGTATATTTAAAAAAAATTCACACTTTTGAGACTCAAATGATCTCATCAAATACACAATATATCCCATATTCACACTTTTGTGAATATCCCGGCCCTACTACTTAAAAACACACTACGTTTGACGATTTGAAATAAGGAATTTCTTAAATAAAAAATCGGTTTTAATGTGTTAAGGGTATGGTGGTTCCTAATTTGACATTCTCTCGATAAAATATTAGCCAAACAGGGCCTTGAGGATATAATTCAGATTAGCCAGTTTGTAGAACTAGCCTTCAGCTTGCGTCAAAAATGTGCCAACACTTTTTTGTATGCTCACACTCCGTGACACGTAAGCGAAACAAGAAGACATAACGCAAAACGGAAAATCTAATTCCTCCCAGGTTTTATTATGAAAAAAACCTTAATTTTCATACAACCTGTATAATTACTATTCAAAACTTTACAGCGGCGTTTTTGTTGATAAGTGCTTTATTTTTTCTAGAACCAAAAAACCACCGTTTTTCGGACATTACGCCTCGAAAAATCTATCTCCTCCTAGGTTGAATTTGCAAATTAGCTCAAAATTTCTCAAAAGCTACTTCGAAACAAATAAAAACTTTACCGTGTCGTTTTTTTTGCAATTTTGCCCACAAACTCAAAATATGAATTTTTCAAGTTCACGTGAAAAAATTTCCGAAAAAAAACGTGCTTCGCTTATTTCGAAAGTAGGCTCAAAAGAAAATTGCCTTACGTCAACCCGATATTTTAAAGTTTGAGTGGTCAAACTGACACAAACGTTACTTTTGAAAATAATTTTGAGAAAAATAGTTAGAAAAAAATCGAAAAAAACAAGATTTTCGAAAAAAAATTTGTTGTCATTTGGGAAGTTTTATGCGTTCAAAACATAAACAATTGTTTTGGTGCATTTTTATGACGAAACAACTGCAGAAAATGTAGGAACCAATACCCTTAAATATCTTGTAGAAAATTTTTTTTGGTCATTATAAACGTAGGATTTTTTTTGTTCTTCAAAAATTTCAAAAAAATTCATTTTTTCGGTCAATTTTTCGTGATTTTACAGGTAGTCTAGAATCCAGTTCTAGCGAAGCCGTATAAAGTGCTAGAAGGCTGATTTTTTGGCCAGTGAAAATTTTCAAGCGTTTTTCGGTTAGCCGTTTTTCGATTGAGGGTCGGCGACCAATATTTGACGTCTAATGACCGGTCAAAGTTCAAGGTCAATCTTACGTTCATCGTATAGACTTAAAAGTACCCCCAATAAAATCGGAAGGGTCGACTTTCTGATGAACGTATTAGTAACTATTGGTCAATAATGTACTGAAAGGTCGCTAGAGAGCAAAGAACAGATAGCAAAACAGTGTTTGCTCTCTAGCGATCTTTCAGTACATTATTGACCCATAGTTGTTAATAAGTTCGTCAGAAAGTCGACCCTTCCGATTCTTTTGAGGGTACTTGAAAGTCTAAACGATGAACTTGAGGTTGACCTTGAGTGTTGACTAGTTTTTGCTCTCTAGCGACCTTTCAATACATTATTGACCCATAGTTGTTAATACGTTCATCAGAAAATTGACCCTTCCGATTCTTTAAGTGGTACTTTCAAGTTTATACGATGAACTTGAGATTGACCCTGAACTTTGACCGTCATTAGAGGTCAAATATTGGTCGCGAACCTTAATCAAAAAAAAGACTAACCGAAAAACGCTTAATTTTTACAGGCCAAAAATCAGCCTTCTACACTTTATACGGCTTTGCTAGAACTGTATTCCAGACTACTGTAAAATCACGAAAAATTGACCGAAAAATCGATTTTTTTGAAAATTTTGAAGAACAAAAAAATCCTACGTCTTAAAATGACCAAAAATAAATTCTACAAGATAGCTTAAACACATTAAAACCGATTTTTTTTTTGAAAATCCTTATTTCAAATCGTCTTTCCTAATCAGGGTCGGGATATTCAAAAAAGTGTGAATAGGGGATATAATTAGGAAAAATATAAAATTTTTAAGAAATCTACATGTATAATTTTCTATGTATTGACTTCCGAATTTAGCTGAAGTTTTTCGTAATGGTCCATACAGCGGTACAGCGTGGGTTTGCGGCGGAGAATATTTTGAACTAAACAAAAAAACGAGAATTTATGAATTATATGTAACAAATACTTGCGAATGCTTCAATAATTACAGACTCAGATGGCTAATGGGTCCATCAATGCTTGTACCAAGAAATGTTCATAAAAATAAAAATGAAAAAATATCAGAGTAAAATATTTAATCAGTCATTAATTACAGCCATTTTAAACTTTTGACTGGTTGAGCTGTTATTCAAGTGGGGTGTGATTGTTAATAATGCAGGAGTTGGAAAATATCCAATGATCAAAAATTTGCTCAAACAAATATGAAAATATCTGACCAATCAGAGTGGATCTGAGAAAGAATGTGTAACAAACGAACGGGGCATTTTTATCCAGTTCAAAGAAAGTTTATAGCATTTGTATTAGATTCCTTTTCATGAAAACTGACAAACATGTAAAGAGTAATCTAACACAAGAGAAACAGTATAATTTAATTTTGAAATTAGGAAGATTTTTATGCAGAAATAGGTGCCAAAAACTTTTTTGCTGCTCAAAACAAATTTAATATTTTTCAAACGGAACAGGGAAATTATTCCAAAATATCATACTTTTAAAAAAAAATATTTGTCGGATGCAGTTCGGAGCAAAATTGACCGAGTTTTAGGCATTTTTGTGAGTACGGTACCTATTTTCACCGGATTTTTAGTACTTTAGCAGTTAGTCAACTTCGATCCGAATTAAGAAATTTTTACTCGCAGTTCAAAGAAAAAGCTAAGAATCTAAACCTTAGATCTTTAAAATGTTTCTCTTTTTTTTCATATGTATGATGGAGTCCATCAGATGGACCTTTTCAGTCCAGCTGAAGAAGTTGTCAATTTTCCAAGCAATACCAACATTTTGCATCTACAACGCCCTCAAAATAAAACCTCATTTATGCTCGGCAGTTTTTATCAAACTTTAAAAACTGATTTTATGAATTCGAATTCAGGAAACGAGCAGCAAGTGCCACAAGCTATAATTCTATTTATATGATAGGTGGATTAAACAAAGGTGGATATTTGAAGACCGTAGAATTTGTAGAACCAGGTTTGTAAATTTTTAATAAAATAATATAATGCTCATCAATCAGGGGGTAAGTGTCTACTAAAAGAATTGATATAATAATGAACGAGTGAAAACCATTGGTGGTGGTCTCATCGTCATCTGAAAATTCGTGTTTCCACAAAAGAGATATTTCTTATTTCAAATATTCAAGGAGCAAAATTATTTCCGCTATTAATGCTCAAAACCACTTATGATGCACAAGATGTGGAGACAGAGTGGTCTCAAGGTTTGAAAGTCAAGGAGTGGTATACCATGGAAAAGGATCTTTCTTCACGCTATTTTGAAACTCAGTGAACTTTCTGATGTGACTCGTGAGTCATGATGTACACTGAGCACGATTTGACCTGACCCTGATTTATATTTTGTGTACACATAAGAGTATTGTGTACACTGATGGTTTTGCAAAAGCAGCACATTGAGTGTCAAATATTTTCATATTTTTTACGCTATAGGAAATAGTAAGGTTTTTTGTGATTTTGGGCACTTAAAGTGCGCGTATTAACTGCCAAATTCGTGGGCGCTTGAAGCGTGCGGTCACTTGGTTTGCATGATATAATAACGATTATATAGGGAAAAATTAACATGACCTTCTTTTATAATAATAAGCTGATTGTTTAAATTGACAATAAAAGTAGTCAGTTACTACTTCAGCGATATAAAGCGTAGCGCAGCCAATTCAGGCGGGGCCATAAACTCGGCAGACTGCAGTCGATATATAACTTTGAAAATAATTAGTCAGTTTATTGTTCCGTGCTTATGATCGTTAGGAGAGGAAATATCAATATTTTTCAGCAGCTTCAAATAATTTTTTGTCTATTTTTGACGAGTTAAGAGTTCGAATTACAATTTTCGAATTAGTGAAAATTTTTGGGCAATGTTGTTCAAATGTTTTTCTGGTTTGAGAATTAAAATTTCTTGATAAACAGAATGACCACTTTAACTTGTTTATTTCAAACGCTCCTTAAAAAATCTTATTATTTTTTCGTCAATTTCGTCTAATCGAGAATAGTATTTTCTGGTATCTATTTGAAATCCGGTTGTCAACCGAATAGATAATCGTGGAATAATCATTCTGAAATTGTATTTTAAAGATACAGTTCGCATGAGAAAACAAAATATATCCCCTATTCACACTTTTGTGAATATCCCGGCCCTGATTAGGAGTGTGTTTTTAAGTAGTAGCCCGAGTTCCGATTGGCAGCCCGATTCAAAGGATGCTTATGATGAATTTATAAAATATGCTTGGTTTAAATGTAGAGAATTTTTTTCTGATCAATAATATCGGCATTATGTGATTTTTGATACGTGGATATGACGGTATACTTCAATGAAAAGAAATACAGCAATTAGGTTTTATGCATTAAAGGTTGATGTGATAATATTTTCTAGAAATGAATCAGTTTTTGACTTCTCAAGGTTACGGACTACAATAACAATTGGAAAAATAAACGTTAACTCAATTCTCACAAAAGATATTTGAGTTTAAAAACGCCTTATTTTTCCCAGCACATTACTGGAAGCACCCACAATCCCCTTAATCCGTGGATATGATTGGCTGAAAGTTAACATTTTTTTGGTTCAGCAGGTCAATGTTAGCAAATCAGCTGACTGTGTCATTCCCACAGAATTAAGCAAAATTAGAATCTGGTCTCCAGCTGCATTCGAGGTGGAGATCCATATCTGAAATTATACTTGCTGGGTACCTAAAACTTTGACGTCAGAGACACGTCTAGGACCTGTTTTGATTGGTCAATAGACAAGAGTTATTGTGTATAGACGAATAAAATCATGCGATTTTTTAGATCTCTGACGTCAAAGTTCTACGAGACCAGCAAGTATACTTTTCACGCGTAAGATAATTGAGGGTGAAGAAAAGTATCAAATCGAGTATGATCTGTAAGATTCCTGTTTTAATGCAAATTCCTGACATTCGCTAATTTGGTGTTATCTAGCCGAAGAAACTATTATCGGATAACCGCGAGACCACAACCGATGGTTGTTTTTGACCGGTAAATGACCACCGTATATTCAATCATTTTAATCAACCTTCAAGTAGACAATGTCCACTAGACACTTCACCTTAAAAGTTTTATCCATATTTGATTAAGCTGTTATTGGAAAGTGGAAAAGGGGCCCTTCTTTGCCTTATGCTATCGCTGATGCTGCTGCAGTTGCGATTCATGATGACGTTTTTGTATTTGGAGGAACAAATGGAGATCAAGTTTTTAATCAAGTGCTAAGACTTGAAGAAAGGGATTGGCATCAATATGCAAAAATGAAAAGAAGGAGGTAATGAAAACATGAATTAGGAATCGGTTTTCGCCCAATTTTTTCTTCTAGTCAAAAACGTCGAAACACGCAAAAAAAAATCTTCTCCAAATATTTTGGAACTCGAAATTTTCAAGCGAGATTTTTGACAAGACATAATAAATATTCAATTTTTGTTTAAAATTTTTATAAAATNAAAAATTATTTTGAATTTTGGCTGCTAGAATCTAGCAAAAAATAAAGTACTACTTTATGAGCGAATACAGTTTTACTCGGGATTCCGCACCCTTTTTATTACCAGAAAAAAAACAGCGGAAAATCACAGCGGATCTGTGCGGAATCCCGACTAAAGTATTTTCGGTTTTTCTTAACCATTACACAACAATTATTTTCTATCCCATTACACACGAATTGTACAAAATTGTAGAGGCCCTTTTCAAAAAATCACTATTACACATCCGATTTCGGAGCCCAGGAAACAAAGTTCATTTAAATATCTTCAAACTTATTTTTTCATAATAGTAATCTATATATCAATACTCAGACATTTTCAAGTATTGCATTTTAATCACATATTTATCATTTAATAATTATCTTACCACAAACAATTCATTGTATATATTTCAAAAACATTTTTACGATGAGTATTATTGGAGTAAATCTTTTTTGTAAATGTTTTTTCATTTATTTTCACATTTTTTCTGGATTTTTCTTCTCTCAAATTGTTAATAATCAAAAAAGATCAAAATTCGAGATAAAAAGTGTTCAATTCAGAAGATATGATTGGTCAGCTATGTTTGATATATGATAGGTAACCCGCCGAGCTAGAGAGCGAATATTAGGACCCAGCAGATGTGATCATTCTAAACTAGATAAAATCAAAAAATTAAAAAAGAAATAGTCAATTAGAGGTAAAGCTGTGATTGATTAACTTCAAGAAAAATTCATGTGTACTTGAGAAATATTTATTGGTAAGTGAGGTTTATTCATTGTCATATCTGAGTTTAAATTATCAAAAAAAAATTTAATTTCAAGTTTATATTTTGTAAGTTTTTGAAACTCGGCATACTCACCTTAAAAGCTCACGCGTTGACACAGTATAAGTCCGATTTATTTTTTTAAAAATATAGTTTTGATTCCTGAAAAATTCTGCATCAGTAACTTGATTTTTAAAATATAATAATGCTAAATGTCAAGCGCTAGTTTTGTGAGTCAAGGATGTTCTGAAAAAAATCATTTCGGCAAACCCACCGTTAAAAGCCCCCTTAAAAGGACCCCGTTAAAAGCCCATGAAGTAAAAGTCTGATTCAATTTTGAAAAAAAAAGTTCTGATCCTTGAAAAATTCTGCATCAGTGACTGGACTTTAACTCCCACAGTCTTTTTATGGTCACGCGTAACCATGACCCCTTTAATCGCCATTCAGGATCCTTAATCATTCATGAATGTTGCATTTACAAAGTGATCGATCAATTTTTTAAATAATTAACGTTTGTGCGTTTTTTTTTGTGGAAATTTTTACTGTATTACAGTACTTATTTTTTGCAAAAAAAATTTAAATTATTAAAAAAGACCTTGAGCAGGATCAGAGAAAATTCTTAGATTTTTTTCCATTACATCATAGCCCGAAAGTTATCACGTGTCCGTATATTCAAGGAATAAGGTTGGCAAAACTAGTACTGTTTTTTTTCAAAAATTACTTAAATCAATTTTTGAAAAAAGTAAAGTGGTTCTTAAGAAGGTTTTGAGACTTTTTCTTTATCACACCAAAGTCCAAAAACGATCACGTGACCTTTAGATCAAGAAATAACGTTTTGGGTCAAGCATATAAATAGTAGTCAAATTAGGCCGAAAAATTTTGTGAGCTAATAAAAACCTAATTTAAGAGTTTTGAACATAATGGTATTCTTCCAAAAAGGTCACGTGATCTTATTTTTCAAGAAATAAGGATAAATATATGACATATTTCAGACCTTATTTTTGAATTATTTTGTCACCGTGATTTATTTGGACTGTGGCCGTAATAAGAAAAAAGTCTTGAAAACGTTTGAAGTTGACCCTGGAATTTTTTTGACGTAATTTAAGTACTTTTTCAAATACCGTATATCAAATTACCGTGAATTTCAAAGTTCATCGTTAGAGACTCGTAAGGTACCCTCAAAAGAATTGGAAGAGTCGACCTTTTGAAAGAAGTATTAGCAACTATGGGTCAATTATGTACTGAAAGGTCGCCAGAGAGCAACAATCTTCGTGTGAAATCTCAAAATTTTGATTATTTTTTGCTCTCTAGTAACCGTTCAGTACATAATTCACCCAAAGTTTCTAATATTTTTATTAGAAAATCGACCTCTCCGATTCCTTCGAGGGTACATTAAAAATAGTTCTTTTTTATTTTTAATGAGCTGATTTTGTAAAAATTTGAATAAAAACATGCCATTTTTTTTGCAGTTTTAGCACCCAAATTGGTGACGGTTTAATACTGCAAATTTTGAAAATGTCAAAATTTAGCCTAAATGCGTATCAATTATGCTCCTTAATTGTGTGAATCGTGCTAAAAAGAGAGCTTTTTATATTTTCTTATCGCCATTTGATGCCTTTAAATTTTTTTTTCTCATTTTGTTTAGATACGATTATAGCAAATTATCAGAATAACCATATTATCAAGTGAAACATTTTATATTCAGAATTAAAATCATGTCAATTCAAATGTCTTGGTATATTTTTCTGCCGAAAAATTGAAAATGATTTGTTTTTACACAACTCACGATTGACATTAATCGACTTATCAATATGTTCTTAACTACTATCCAATGTGTTTTAGCTTTTGGTGTGTTCCCCGAGGAGATTCACGCTTAACCAATCAGAGCGGGACTTGGTTAGTTTATTTAAGGCGCGTTTCAATCTCCCCGGGAAACACCCCAAAAGCTAAAACATATTCCGTACAATCCGAAACAACTTCTGGACTCACAATCTTTTCATAGTCACGCGTGATTATGGTGTTTAAATCAAGCGTATAACCTTCGTTGCATTATCAACATATATGTTACATATATGTTGATAATGAAACGAAGGTTATACGCTTGATTTAAACATCACGATCACGCGTGACTATGAAAAGATTGTGAGTTTAGAAGTTGTTTCGGATTGTAGGAGTTAAGAACATATTGATAAGTCGATTAATGTCAATGAGTTGTGTGAAAAAAAATCATTTTCAATTTTTCGAACGCTCTCGTTCGGCAGAAAAGACATTTGAATTGACATGATTTTAATTCTCGTACAATTTTTATATTTCCCTAATGTTTTTCGGTTAAAATATTTCCATACTACACTTTCACAGCCGTTTGTATAAGCGTCGCCCGACTTTAAGAAAAAAAGCTTAAATTATTTTTGTTTTGTCTTTCAACCGTTCTCAGTCAAAGGGAATTAATCCAATTTATTTTTAAATAACATATTCGAAAATTTCAGACAATTTTGTGTAATCATAGTGAATCTCAAAAAAATTTTGAGCGGTTAAAATTCTGACAGTTCTGTACAATATTCAACGATTTGTGTGTAATGGTTAAATGCTGTAATGTTTCATATTGACATAAAAAATTAATTAAAATGAAACTGAGAAAATATGTTTCTTGAGCCTCATTCACCGACGAGCACCCCCTTAATGCATTTTATTTCGCAGTAATATTGACTGATACTTTTCAGACACGGACTGACTGCAAGTGTCATAAGAGCAAGTGTGTTTATCTATGGAGGTGAAGTTGATGATGACGACGAAGAAGAAAATTCAACGGAATCGCTTTTATTTCCGGAAATATTTGATGTTCCAACTAAAGAATCTAAATATGTACAACTAAAAAATTATTCTCCACTGATACACCATTCAGCAATTGCAGTTGGTGACTGTGGTAAGCCATTTGAAGTTAATCTAAGGAGGTTGTAGGCTAAGGTATGAACGGCAAAACTTTATTTGCTTAGGTAGTTTTTTTTAAGTGCGACAGATTTGACTGTGTCACCACAGACGAACCGTATGAGATATTACAAAACGGTGTTTGCCTTCAACTGGAAACTTACAATGCTGAGGTTATTTTTTTTGTATTGCTCCACCGGTTAATCGGTGATTCTCGGTTTGAACCGGTTATTTGCGATTTCTCCTAAATAATACAATTTATTATTACACATAAGCACCTGCAAAACATGTTATATCGTTCACATCTTATGGACAATTCTTTACCATCAAACACGTTTATATTTGGCATACAACAACTTCCGGGTTTAGGGAGAAATGATGACTTATTATCGAAGAATTAAATTTTGGCATTATGAAAAATCTCAAAAAAACTTAATTTTGGAATTTCATATTTCAGCCATTAGTCTTAGAATTAAAATTTTGAAAATTTAAAAAATATTTGACCTAAGCTTTTCAAGTTTCCAGTTGAATGCTCAACCCGTTTTGTGATATCTCAATGAGATAATCTCATACGTTTAGTCTGTGATGGCACTAAGCTAGCGTGGGAAATGCGATTTGACATTTCATATATGACAATTTGAAATAAGGAATTTCAAAAATAAAAAATCGGTTAGAGAGAGATTCTCAGAAACTGTGTGGCTTTTCTCAACACCTGCTATTTTATAAAAAATAGTTAGACGAAACAAAATACTAAGCGCCTATTTTAAAGTGGATACAAACCTTTTTTCGTCAATTTCATGATTTTTTCAGCTTCAATTTTGCGACCTATAGACCTATAGGCTATAATAACTTTTTCTCAAAAAAATTTCATATATTATTTTTTTTTTCTGAACAGGTTGTTTTTACGTCCAGTTGACTCAAATGACTTGAGTCCATCTAAATACATTATAATATATGTCTATATGACGATTTGAAATAAGGCACATTCACAAATAAAAAAATCGGGTTTAATAGTGTTCAAGCTATCTTGTAGAGAATTTTTTTTGGTCAATTTTAAGACCTAAAGCATTTTTTTTTATATAAAAAATTTTCAAAAAAAAACGATTTAAGGTCAATTTTTTCGTGATTTTTCACAGGTAATAGTATGCTACAGTTCTAGCGAAGAACCGTATGAAGTGTAAATAGTCTGATTTTTTGACCAGTGAAATTAAGCGTGGTACTTTTCGGTAACACCATTTTTTTTGATTGAGGGTAGGCGAATTGAACACAAATTCCATCTAACGACCTGCGTCCAAAGTTCAAGGTCAACTCTCAAGTTCATCGTGATAGACTTGTTAGGTCCCGCAAAAGAATAGGAAGGCGGTCGACATTTGAGATTCACGTATTAGCAAACTATGGGTCAATAATATACGTGAAAAGGTCGCTCAGAGAGCAAAAAGCTTGTCATACACCGAAGTCAACCTCAAGTTCAGTCGTTTCTGACTTGCAAGTCACTCTCGAAAAAAATCGGAAGGTCAAATTTCTGATGAACGTTTTAGCAACTATGGGGACAATAAATGTACTGAATTCAGGTCGCTAAAAAAAGTTTTGCGTCTCTAGTATTGTTTGCTTTCCCTGCGCGAACCGTTTCAGTACATTATTGACCATATAAGTGCAATAACGTTTCATCAGAAAGTCGAGCCCTCCGATATACTTTGGGAAATAGGTTACAAGATCTATCACAATGAAACTTGAGATGACCTTGAACTTTGACCGTCCCGTTAGAGTGTCAAATATTGGTCGCCGACCCACTGCATCAAAAACCGGGTACCGAAAAACGCTTAAATTTTCACTGGCTAACAAAATCAGCTTTTTAGCAACTCCATACGCGCTTCGCTAGAACTGGATCCACATACCTTCCTGTGTAAATCCACGAAAAAATTGACTTTAAGGGGGTACCGACGGAATATATATTGCGCTCATTGGGGCCAATTTTAGAAGTGACTTAAAAATGTTTTCAAAACTGTTAATATAATTTTAAGACAATTTGAAATTCATTGGTGGTATTTTCAAAAGCTCTACCTAAACTAGAAAGTACTTGTTTTCCGGAGTTTGAAAATCAGCGAGTCGATTTAAAAAAAAGGAACAAAACTTATATTGAAAAAAATACTAAATCTTTTGTTATTATTAGAAATGACTCAAAAAAATTTTCAAAACTGTATACACATTTCAGACAATTTGAAATTCATTAGTGGTATTTTCAAAGCTCTATGTTAACTAAAAAGTCTTTTTTGAAGTTTGAAATCATCAAGGCGATTTAAAAAAGAAAGAAAAAAATATTTTATTTTGGAAAAATACTTTACGAAATCACTTTTGTTATTATTTCGACGTACTTAAGTTATCTTGGTGTCAAGAAGAATTAAAGGTTTTGAAAACATGTACACATTGTATACAATCAATCTGAGTTAAATTACATTGTAAACTTTCGTCATCCTTTCTCTATTAAAAAATATAAAAATAAGAAAAAAAGTATTTTACATCTTATTTTCGATGAGAGCAAGATTATAACTGATTTTAGTTTTGAATGTTTTTTTGGAAAGAATAAAACCGAAGGTTGATTGTTTGTCTTTTCATAACCTACAGGGCAAAAATTCGGTATCAAAGACCTTAAAAATCAAGATTTTTAGATAAAAATTATTGCTTTGATCACAATCTTTACAAAATCGGCATTTTTCAGTTGTATGATGGACAATTTGTAAAACTGTGTTCAGTATCAGCTGCGGTCAGATAAAGAATTTTGGACAAAAAAACTATTTGATATCATGTCGGGAAACAGCTTGATATTATCAGGTTTGATTATCCGAAAGTTATTTGTTCTGATTGAAAAAGTTTCCACCTGACGCAAATATAATTTTCGCAGCTTTGAAATCACTGCATTTGGTGAACTCAATTTTTAATTTACTCATATACAACGCATGGCAGAAAATTGTATTAACTATTTTTGAATTCGCATTGTGAAAACTGAGTAAAAAAGACTTAATAAAAAGTCAATTTTTGAAAAAAAAATTGAAATTTTTTTTGCTTTTTTTTCGAATTTTATGCCTGAACTCAAACTTTGAGGGCTTCTAGGAAAAAAATGAGAGACGGTACCAAAAATCTGTCAGGTTTAAAGTGTTCTCTGAAATGTTAATTCAATTTGATAAACAGGAAAATAAAAATATGAATATACAAAACATGGTGGCGATGTTTTTGTGCCAAGACGTGCAAAATTTTCGATTTTTTCGAAATTTCTAGAGTTTTCAATATGTTTTTTGAAATCTTTCAGGATTAAAATGACCCACATAAACAGTGTGAACTTTTTTGAGTAATTAAAATTTCTTACCAATATTAGTTAGTCCAGGGATGTATTTTTTGAATTTTTTGAAAACTCTCCTTTTTAAAATCATAATATAAGTGAGTTATAAAAATTTCGGAGATTAAGAGTCTGTGCGGTGTATTGTTTGTCTCCAGCGCCTCGTAAACCACCTTCGAAAACACCCTCGAAAACACCCTTTATACCGTCGGGTACCCCCTTAAAATCGATTTTTTTTTGAAAATTTTTCAAAAAAAAGAAAAACCTTTGTCTTAAAATTACCAAGAAAAAAATTCTCTACAAGATAGCTTGAACACATTAAAACG
>SCLH01063248.1:0-16244 GCA_004367855.1 Oikopleura vanhoeffeni
CCCGTCCTAAGGACCTGTCCGTTTAAATACAGTTCACTGTAAAAAGAAAACTTTGCACGAGGAAACTTTTTGCAAAATTTGTTTCGACACCCAGCACCATCTGGTGGAGTAAAAAGCACTTTTTATACCTCTAAATTATGTAAATTACCGATTTTTCGCTGATTACCGGTAAACCGGTCGAGGTCATGAATCGAAAAAAATTATTGACGGTTTAAATTTTCTTGGCTATCAGATACAAATAACCGTTTCCCAATACCGTTTGGTTTTCAGAGGGGGCATTAAAATTACCCTTAATCTAAAGATAAATCTAAAACGTGAAATGGAAATGACTTTTACCTTTTGCGGTACAAAAAAAATTTTCGATCACTTTTGATATAACTCCAATCGGTAGGATTTTCGCACATTTTTCTTGCTATTTTTTTATCAATACATAATTCATTCATCAATAACAAAAATGATTCTGGCATTTTCTTTTTCTTTACTTTCTCAGCTTGTTTTTTCTTTTTAGGCTCATTTGCATTCATTTGACTCAACTTTCATTTTAGTAAACTTTGCGAATTATTTACATTATAACTAAAACTAAGTTTTTGAGGCGCAGAGTTCTTATCGTAACTTTTTCAGACAAATCGTTTAAACTATCGATTTTAATTTCATTTGTATTATTCATGCATTTCAAAGATTCGACGAAATTTTTTTCTTCCAAATCTTTTCGAATCGCCAAATTCAAATTTGTATTTAACATTCTAAACAAAATGACTATGAAATTTCTATAAAATGTAAAAATTCATATGAATAATTTGAGGTTTTTATCCTGAATAATGTTTTTCGTGCATACACTTCGTACATTACAGAGCCCGTTTTTCGATTCCCGGTTTTTATCGGACATCTGTCCAAAATTATCGTTTTCGGCAAAAAAACATCAAAAATTGTAAAAAGGGCTCTGTGACACGTAGCTTGATAAGTTATATGATATAACTTATCGAGCTAAGTGTCACAGCAGAACCGGTTTTGTTCAATTTCAGATTTTTGTTGATATTACTTATATGATATAAGTTATCTCAACAAAATTCTGAAATTGAACAAAACCGGCTCTGCTGTGATATAAGTTATATCATATACTGTCCCGTAAAAATGTTTTGGGCAAAAGTGAGGTCATTACATTAATCCACACATAAACAAATAAAGGGAAATTAAGAAAGCGCGTAGGTTTAAAATGTCTTAGCTGCCCGAAAAACATATAACACACACGGACTGTAAGTTATACCATACATAAACATTTTTTTGGTATTTTTACTGGTGAAAATACCCACGAAAATTGGAAAATCAATTTGCAGGTAAAATTGTATTGAAATTGACTGTATTATTTATGGTTTTTGGTTTCATGCCATTGTAGCTTGGCCCTCGTATTTGATTTATACTCACATAAACTACAGCTATACAATTCGTTATCTTTTTCATGATAAGCTAAAATATGTTTCTTCAAAGAATCTCGGAGGTATGATTTTTCAGGGCATTTTTCACAGGCATAAAGTTTTATTCGAAAATGAGCATTCATGTGCGTTGAAAAATCTTTAAACCTCGAACCACCCCATTCACAATAAAAACATTTGATAACAATATTATCATGAATTTCAAGATGCCTTTTCAACTCGGTAGGACTTCGAAAACTTCGGTCACAGTCTTTTCTATCACATTTTATCGAAAATCTGATTGTCTTGCTTTCCCGGACATGACTTTTATCTTTGTGGATTTTAAATGATTTTGGGCTGTATGATTCAAAATTACAGTTAGAATACGAGCATGGATATTTTCCCCAGTTGTGCTTCTGTTTGCAGTGTTTTGTGAAACACCCAGAATTCATCGTAGTTGAATATTTACAACCTATCATAAATTATTGATTCAGAATGATTCATAATTCATTATTTTGCATTTATAATTTTCTATATATTTGTTATAAAGATACAAAAAGTGTAATTTGACCCCAAGGTGGTGTCAAATATCATAAATACTTTTGCTAATAAATTTGTCTTGCAAATTTATCGTGGAAATGAATCTTTGAAAAGTTTTCAATGTTTGATTCTGTGGCAAACCAATTTTACCGGCTAAGGTATTTTTTTAAAAGGTGCCACCCTTCTCATTGTTTTAATAAGGTTATTTTTTTTAGGACAATCACCCCTAGTCATGACGATCACGAAAAAACCATAGATGACATCGAGAAACGGTTTTTTGCATTCAACTGCCAACAAAAAAAGCTCAATGACGGCAATTGCATTAAAGTGAAAAGCCATCAATGAAGAAATTTTATTAAGGTAGTTTTTTTTTAACTGGGCCCACCCTACTCAGTCATTTTTCTCGAAGACCATATATAAATAGACCATATATGGTATACCAGATATTAACAAACGTTTTTCTGTAGCCAAGTAAATTTGTGGCGACCAAATTTTTTTGTTTTTCTTTTGTTTACTCGGTTGGCCGGTAATCAACTGTTGAAATTACCGGTTTTTCTGAAGCAAATTAGAAGAAATTTAAAAAAAAAAAAATTTCCATAAATTAATTAATTTGAAATGTTGTTCCGTGAACGTTTATGTTTAAATAACCTAAATCAACCGATTATTATCAAGAATACATTTATTTTTATATAAATTTTAATTTTGATTAAAATCAAAAAAAAGAGCTGACTGAGATTCGAACTTATGGAATTCCGGTTTATAACATCATTTACCGGCGAACTGGTTGACCAGGAAAAAACCAAAACTGTTTGGTAGCCACAAATTTACTTGGCTTCACATAGCAGAAAACCGTTTGTTGATATCTGGTATACCATGAAAATCTAGTAAAAAACGACCAGGAGCCCCCGTAATCGATATGATCTTCGAGAAAAATGACTGATTAGGATGGGCCCAGTTAAAAAAAAGCTACCTAAGTTGAATGAATATCCGGTTCACCGGATATAAACTGGAATATTATTTTTTTGGTAGGTTCGAATCTCGGTGGGCCCAATTTTTTTTTCTTAAAATCAGCCGGAAAGCTGAATTTGTATGTTAGTTCATCCTAATATTACCATTGTATACACCTCTACTGTTTGAACAATATTTGTGATTAATTCCAGGGAGAAAATAAGAGTTACGATATTTTTCCTCAAATTTTATACTGAAAATGCCTACATAATAGATATCCGGTTACCGGTGAACCGGTAGTCCGAAAAAAACCTCCATTGAGTTTTTTTTGGCAGTTGAATGCAAAAAAACGTTTCTCGATATCATCTACATGTATGGGTTTCCCTTAATAAATTAAAGTCGTCATGAGAAGGGTGGAACACTTTAAAAAACTACTTTTAGGTTCTCAAGTTCTTCATCGTCTTTAATTTTCAAATGGCTTTTACCTTTGGCGGTGCAAAATATTTTTCGATCACTTTTAACATAACTCCAATCGGTAGGATTTTCGAACATTTTTCTTGCTATTTCTTTGTCAACACATAATTCATTCATCAACAACAAAAATGATTCTGGCATTTTCTTTTTTTTCACTTTCTGAACTTTCTTGCTGTTATTCTTTGTAAGAACAGTTTCGTTCATTCGACTCAATTTTCTTTTTAGTAAACTTTGAGAGTTACTAGTTTTATAACCAAAACTCAGCTTCTTGGGTTCAGAATCCTTATCATAACTTATCTGAAAAATTTCTGTTAAATTGGTAAAACTATCGCGTTCAATTTCATTTTTATCATTCATGCATTTCAAAGATTCAACGTAATTTTTGTCGACGAAATATTTTCGAATTGCCAAATCCAAATTTGCATTTAACATTCTAAACCAATATGAAATTTTTATAAAAAATAATTATAATTAATTTTATATTCAGTGTTTTTGAGACATAAAATTATTATATTTTTTCAATCAAAGATTGTTTTTATTCGACGTTTCGGCTAAACAGCCATTATCAGCGTAAGAGATTTGGATGAACAGGAATCGACAGTTGATTTTTTTAACGCGAAATCGGGTTTCAATAATTAGCGAAATTACAATTTTAAAAATATAAAGGTGCATTTTTAACTAAAATTATTCGTAATCGAGCCTGAGATAGGGTACTTAGTTGATTGAAAAAATATAATTAATTTCATTATATTATTATAATTTAATTTGATTATTCAGAAAATGAAAATACAGTCGAGTCCGTTTTTTGTTTTCATCAACAATTTTCATTATAATCAGATAAATCCGAAAATCGTGAATACAGCCACCTTATATCTTTTAAAATACTTATTCAAAAACAAATTAACCCCCAACTTTTCACGAGGAATCATCGTCGATGATCAATTATTCTGCTACGCACACATGTGTTTTGAAATACAGATTCTATTCGCCAGAAATTGCCTCTAATAAATACAGAAGAGGTCCTCTATAAGGACGATCCGATTTCGTTAAGTGCGTTCTTAAAGGGTGACCGGCGAACGTTCGAGAAAGATGTCCGTCCAAATAGCGGACCTTGCAAACTGTTTGAAAAAATGTCCGACCTTATCTAAAAAATCTATTTTAACTGTAAATTATTCGCCTTTAGAGATAAATCGTTATAGTGCTCACTTTCATTTTTTAAACGATGTTTCGAACACCGAGGAGTTAAATTTACATAAAGCCATATGACTCATTTGTAAATTTAACTCCTCGGTGTATGATATAGGATATGAGAAATTGAAGACCTATGTTTTTACTCATGCAAAACATGAAGCTGCGATTTTTATTGGGTCTTTGAGGGCATTTTTGACTTATTACAGGTTAATTTTTTTTAGCCGTCCAATGCAAACAACATTCCTTTATACCTACTATGTACTACCTTTTGCTTCAGCACATACTCATTCAGTATATAAAAACTAGTAAAGTATCCTGTCATAAGTTAATTTATTATACAAATTGCATTTCCGACCTTTTGAAGTGGATTTTTCGGAAAGCTTATAATTAAAATATTTCAGACAGAATTATAAGCAGCGTTTAATTATACTATAAATTTAGTTGCATTCTAGCACTATTTTGAAGATCTCTCGTAAGTTGCCATAACTTATGATGACCTTTCAAGGGAATTTTAACCTCTAACTCGGTAGGGTATGAACAGATAAAAACAAATGGCGCTTCTGATTTTCCATCTGGAAATTTTATTCTATATTCATCTTGAGGAAGGATTTCGTCTACGGTTACAAATCCAAGAAGAGCACTTGTGGGATAGTCAACTTTTTCTGAAATATTTATTTAAAAAAAATTTCGCTGTTTATAGCATTGTCGTCGTGTTTTTGGGTCATATTACATTTTTGCAGATTCAATTCGCAATGAAAATATTTTCTATTTCATATGTAATATGACCCCAAATAGGTCATTTTGCAATGTAACACCAAACGGTAATCAGCAGAAAACGCCTGTTATTTTCAGCAGCAGGTAAAAAATCTGCAACGTTTCAAGCGATCAAAAACATTTTCGAAAAAATTTGAAAACTGTTTTCGATTTTTTTAATTGAAAATTGAAAGCTTTTTTTCCTGCTTTTGAAAAACCGGTATAGATTAAAGAACCGAAAACATTTTTAACGGTTTTTTTTGTCAGTTATTCGATGCAAAATTTTTTCTATATAATTTTTGCTGGACAGGGGTGGTTGACCTAAAAAAAGCTACAGGTCCACATGGTATTCCGAGATTTCGAATGATTTTTTTTTCGCAAAAAGTTGAGCGTGTTTTTACCTGTCACATTATGATTATTTTCTTCATGTTTAATCATTTCGGGATCTGGTTCTTTAGCCCCAGCATGAATCCATAAGCGACCTCTGTGATTACAATTCCAAACTCGCCCTTCATGAAGTTTTATCCCACTTATAAGCAACGATGCCCAAGGTTGTTGCATGGTCAAGCAGGTACCTTAAAAGTTTATTAATTTTGTAATCCCGGGTCTAATCTTTTTCATCAAGTAACATTTTTTTTCTTAGAATAGTTTTAGTAGAACAGTGTCATTTGACACCAGGGAGGGGTCCGATGACATTATCGATTTTATTTTTGTGTTCTGAACAAAAAGCTGAAGCTTAATTAATCATATTTCTAGAATATTATATTTATCATTCTGAAAGATGAAAAAACTTGTGATACCGTGAGGTCGTTTTTTTTAGTTATGTATAAATTGTTGCATTGAATACATTTAAAAACTAGACAAAACTAGTTTTTGGATCTATTCAATGCAACAATTTATACATATGTATATGTTATAACTAAAAAACGACGTCATTGTATAACGGGAGTCTCAATTGCTCTCTAGAATCAGTTTTTGCAAATTGAAACTTTATAAAGTTATCTACGAATCAATTTGCAAAAACTAACTCTAGAGAGCAATTGAGAGTCCCGTTTTTTGGTGCATACCAAATATTAATAACTTCAATATTTCAAGAATCTCAGTTTATTCGAAATATCACAAGTTATTGAAATTTAAAAAACAAAAAAAATATTTGGCCTAACACGCTCTAACATAAATTTGTTCTTCCTGGTTCTGAATAAACTTATTTTTCTGATTAATAAATCTTGACTACTAGCGAGATTAAGTTCATATGAAAAATTGGAAATCAAGACATAAAATGACGGCAAAATTCTACTGTGGTTTTTTATACTGTGGTTTTGGCCAAGCGGACAATTGTCGAAATCCCATTTTGTCCGCTTAGACTTACCCTGTTTTGTACGTTTCAAACTTTCTAAAATTCATTAAAATAAAAGCTTAAATTTTTGTTTAATGTTTCGAAAAAATCCAGTTTTGTTCGCTTAGACTCACTTCAAACCGAATTTTCAGAAAAAATGCGTAGGTTTTGCCCACTTAGTTCTTGTGTCCTTAAGCTTGGCCAAAAACCACAGTAGTTTTTGTGGTTGCGTTCAAATTCTGCCTTAGAATTTTTTGGCGAAAAACTCATTTTTGGTACGAAATTTTTGTATAAAAAATCATCATTACCAGAATCATACATATCCATAATTGCGGAATTCTGTAATCTCATTTTCTTTCTTTTTGCAGCTTTATCATCAGTTGGTTTAGTATCATTTCGATCAGATTCAGTTTTAAATTTATAATTCAGGTTATTATTTTGAAGATCTTCATTATAAAATAAATTTTCTTTTCTGTTCTCTTTTGCTTTTTCTTGCACAACGTCAACTTTATGTACTTCGATAAACTCATCTAGTGTTTGTTCCTCCAAATCCTCTGAAATATTTATTTTATTATTAACAGGTCGTGATCATTTAACAGATCATTTTGGAAAATAATTTTTTGTCAAAAACTTATGTATTTTTTCCTAAAAAAGTTTTTTTGGTCAAAAAAAATATAAGTATTAGTTTCGTTTTTTGTAAGAAAATTACACATTTGATTTCTTTTTTCGTCAAAACTTTTTTGTTTTTTTGTAAAAAACATTTTTTCGTCAAAAAACTTTTGTACAGAGGGGCAACATCGCCGAGAGTTTTTGCCAAAAAATTTATAAATAACTTTTGAATGTTCGCTATCAAAAAATTATTTTGACGAAAATTAATTTCCCGACAAAAAAGTTTACCCATAATCCTCCGAGGCATATATATATAGCCTTTTGAAAAGCTAAAGCCACTTTAAGGGTATGGTGGTTCCTAATTTGACATTTTCTTGATAAAATATTAGCCAAACAGGGCCTCGAGGATATAATTCAGATTAGCCAGTTTGTAGAACTAGCCTTCAACTTGCGTCAACTTGCCTCCCAGCAAATATATTATTATGTACACTTAGGGCATGCCAAAAATTTTTGATGTAAAAGATCTGGGATTGATGCAAGAAAATATGATTCCCATGGTTAACCGTCGAATGCAATTCCATAAATTAAAATATCATTCAATTAAGATTTTTATTAGACTTCTCTCTTTAATCGTAATTGATAAAGCATTGCCTCCCGGCGGGCCCTGCGGGGCTGTAACATGTTACAATTTGTGTTTAAAAAATAATTGTGTGCACTTTTTACTTGAGTGCATGATACAAAAAACAGTTCATTTATATCTCTTATAATATTCTAGTAATCATGCTGAGAAAAGTGGGTTGCATTAAAAAAAGATACCTGAAGGCTAAAGCTAAAAAATATTTTAACCGTAAAATTTTGCTGGTTTAATAGAAAATAACTATTAAAGTGTACACTCATGGCATGGCAAAACTTTCTCGTAAAAGTCTATGGACCATAGACTATATTTAAAAAATCGTGCCCCAGTATATAAAGGATTAACCGTGCATAACTTGTTTGTCAGGAAAAAATATATTAATAACCATAGACTATGGTTATTAATATATTTTTTTTCCTGACAAACAAGTTTTGCACGGTTAATCTGTATATACTGGGCACGAGTTTTTTTAATAATTTTTTAAACTTGATTTTGTTAAAAAATGTTTCCGCATTCTGTACTATATTAAAGCATGGGCTATCAGTTGCAGCGAATGTTCTCGAAGATGCTCATCCGATGCAGAATTTAATTGGATGTGACAGCCAAAGATTTCTCTTTACGTGCCCTCGGCCGGGTTTGTAAGGAACCAGATGAACGGTAGTAACCGATCAAATATTAAAACCCCGGTTTCTCGAGAACCGGACTATATTTTGGTTTGATTTTTCACAAATGTGCTTGAAATTTTTCGGCGAACATTATGAGGGGTCAAATTTTGTAATACAGTCCACAAACCTCTAACTGGAACACTTACCGACCTAAAAAAAGCGTTCCAGTTAGAGGAAGTGTTCCAGTTAGAGTAACCCCTATAATTTTGCTTAAAGCTACATTGCATATTAAAATTGTTTTTTGTGGTCAAATTCGTTGGTAAATGAAGAAAGTTTTGTGTATAACATAATTTATATTACACAAGTCAAATACAGCAGGCAGTTTTGTCTCATTTTTTTGAAAAAAAACTTGTTATAACAATATTGTAAGTATATACACGCCTAGTAGAAGTTTGTTTTTGTTTTTTTTTGTTACGAATTTTTTAAACGGCTAAAACCACTTGTTATTGCGTCAAAATTCTGAATTTCTTCTAACACAAACATTTCCTCGGAATTTGAATTTCTTCATCGGCATCATGGGCTGTACTAAGAAATCTGTCGGATTCTTCACTTCTGAAATCTGTTCAGATAGCGAATTGATACGAAATATTTTTTCAAAAATATTTGTGAGTTCTGAAAATTGATTTCGAAAGTATCGAGACCAGCATTTTCCAGAAGCAATTACCAAGTTTATCTTCAATGTTGTTAGATATCTTAGAAATGTTGATCAACACTTTTTGCCATAGTAGGTGATCGCAAATTTTCACAGGTGTATGCAAATCGAATTTTTTTGAATTTTTTCTTTGATGGCCTTATATATACCTGGCCATGCAACGACAGAACTGTATAACTCAGCGCCTAAATTTATCATATTTAAAGTCAGTTTTCGCTTTTTGAATAATATTCATTAGCCGAAGGTGACATTTTTTTTCATTCGTGTTGAATAAAAATTTTATTTTTTTTTATTTTGCTAAATCTAACCTGGTTGATTTTTTCATATTACGCATTTCGAATGAGGCAAGAGTTGATTCGATCGCTTTCTTTCGAATCCCAGTATTCAAATTTATGCCAACTTTTTATTTTCTCTCACTCGGTGAATCGAACCTAGTCCAATTTTTTCTTTGAAATTTTTCTTCAAAAACTTTCTGGCAAATTCGAAGGATGTTTTCGATTTTTTCTCATGAACTGTTTTATTTGCTGTTTCTTCTCGTGAAATTAAGCCAAGAATATTTTTGGTAGTTTTTTATCACTCATTTTATATGCTATATCATGAGTTTATTATGATACCCAATGTGTTTTATAGCTTTTGGGGTGTTCCCGAGGAGATTCACGCTTAACCAATCAGAGCGCGACTTGTTTAGTTAATTTAAGGGGGCGTTTCAAATCTCACCGGGAACACCCCAAAAGCTAAAACACATTCGGTATTATTATCACGTTAGCTTTTTGAAATATAATTATATTCTAGATATGGCACTAGATTATCATTATATAATCTAGTGCCATATCTAGAATTCAAAAAATGTAATAATATGTCAAAACGCCTTAAAGTCTTAAAATGTTAACAAACCGCCATAATAATTTGTACCAATTTTTGGAAAACAAAAATCTGGGATTTCGCCTTTATAAATATATGCTGTTCATAATATACGGGTGTAAGGTTTTTACCTTCTTTTTTCTAAACTGGTTCACATTGATTGCCGCCGTTTTGATTGTTGTCAGAAGAGTTTTCTCAGATTCCACACATCAAAACGGCGGAAATCAAGTGTAACCAGTTTGGAAAAAGAAGGGAAAAACTTACACCCTGTAATATAAGTTCAAAAAGCACATTTTTTTTTACTGTTCCAGTTAGAGACAAATAGACCGACCCTAAAAAGCGTTCCAGTTAGAGAAAGTGTTTCCAGTTAGGGGTGTTCAGTTAGAGGTTGTGGACTGTATGACACCAATGGGGTCAAAACCCAAAATTTGAACCCTCATAATCGCCGAAAAATTTCAAGACATTTGGTGAAAAAATCAAACCAAAATATAGTCCGGTTCTCGAGAAACGGGGTTTTAATATTGACCGGTTATTACCGGTATCATCTGGTTCCTTACAAACCCGGTCGGGCACGTAAGAACTCTTTGGCTGTCACATCCAATTAAAATTTCTGGAATCGGATGAGCCATCTTCGAGAACATTCGCTGCAACTGATAGTACCTTTACATTCCCTTTAAAAAAAAAGACGCCATGATTAAAAAATCTCTTAGTGGTTTATATTAATGCCGAGATATATTTTGATATTCTTGAGCTTATTTCTACGACCTTGAAGATTCATAGAGAATATGACACTAATTATAACTTATTTTCACCTTCGAACAAATGTGTGTACATTTGATAAGTTTGAAACTCAATTTCGATTCGAACAGATATCCATTTACTCTAAAAAATCAGGTTTCATATTGTCCTCATTTTGCTCTCTAGCGGTTTCCTGTAGTCACTTTGAAACATTTTAATGTCATTTTCGACTTTCCTAAAACGAATTTACTCAATAGGCTAACGAAAAAATAGTCCAGCAATGCTTTACATTTGCTCTCTAGCGGCTCTTGTGGTCACTTTGGTACGAATTAAGTGTCATTTTCGACTTTCCTGATACAAAATTAACCATAAATTTGGTGCAGCATATGTAGGGTGCGCAGCGGTCCAAATTCTAAGTTTTAAATTAAAATGATGAGAACAAAACGGAAAAAAGTATCTGGACAAAAAACTACGAAGAAATAAAATATTTTTTTGGCATTTTGGCCAGGCAAAATGACGGTTCAAATAATGAATCGGCATTTGCAATTTTTCCGCAGTCTTCCGCATGGTTCTCACTATGCGCATCTGAAAGCTTTGTGAATTCTGCATAAAATGAAAAAATAAAATTAAGTATTCAAGAGTATTCATCAAGAAGTATTCATCTTAGAAAGTGTTCGGCCTACGCATTTTTTTGTCAAAATGACCAAAATTTTTTCGAAAATTTTATTTTTCAAAAAAAAAAATTTTCAGAAAATAGCGAATAGAAAATAGCATATGCTTTGAATTTGGCCTGCGTTTTGTACCCTTACCGACAAAAGATTATCTCATTATTTTTTAACATACCTGTCAGTAAATTGAGAGTAAACTTTTTGGTTTTTCGGTCTCCATATTTTTGTTCTCGAATTTTGTCTTCTTCAATTCCTTGATAATAATCGGTTTCGTCGTCGATAACTTTTGTTCTTCTCATAGCATTGCGATCGAATTCCAGCAAACGGTCTAAATTTTAAAAATAAAACTTTATCTCTTTTGAATATAAATTTAAAACCAAGGTTTCAAAAATTTTGTGGAAAAAAATTTGAGGGACACTCGGAAAAAACTCGCTACAAATTTTCAAAAATAAATACACGTTATAACAAACTTGAAGTTAATTTCAAAATATTTGTTTTAACTGCAATTTATGTAACCTGGTTGTCCAAGATTAATTTATTGTTTTCGACGTAAGAAAATAGTTTAACATATTTGAACCCTTATTTGATTTGAATGAAAATTGTCAATTATTTTAAAACTCAAAAGCGTCGGTTAAAAGAACATAAGTGGAGTTTTTCTAAAAAGTTAAAACAACCGTTTAAAACGAATTATTAAGATCCGACAGTTTACAGTGTGTTCTTTTAACCGCCGTTTTTAAGTTTTAAATATTTGGCCAAGTTTTTCATTGGCTTGTTTTTGTAAAAGTCAACTTTTTGGACGTTCGTGAAAAAAAGTTTTATTATTGCAAAAATAAAATGGAACTCAATTAATATTTGTACAATCAACTTTTTGTAAAATCACTTTTTGTAAAGTCAGTTTTGGAGTGAATTATTATCGTCCTTCGATTTTGTCATGCGTCATGACATGTCAAGTACGGTTGTTCTTTGTCACGTGAGTTTACGCATTTTTGATAATAAAGTCAGCAAATTGAACATCTTTGAAAATTTTGAAAGATTGCTTTTCTACCTATTTTTTTGTCAAGAATTCGTTTTAAGAGGATATCTGAGTACGAAATGAATGGTCCAGTAGGAAGTTGATCTGGAATTTGGTTATAAAGTTTCGACTCATACTTAAGTATACGTAAGCTACAGCGGCGACAGCACCGTCCAATTTCTAAGTTTTAAACGGTCGAATATTAAGGAAAAACGGGAAGAAAAATCTTAAGCAGAATTCAAGGCAAGAATTATGAAAAAAAAAATTAAAAATAGATTATTTGCCGGTGATAATACCGGTTATTGTTAAATTCACGGTTCACCTTCGGTAAGCTTCGGTAAAGTTAGCCATAATTTTTTCGTGTTCTCCTGGAAATTTACATCTTATAGTGACCGAACTGATCCGGGACTCCGTGGGAAAAATTTGAAAAGATTTAGTGTCAGTCTTACCTTCGAAATGACGAAAAAAAAATTCAAAATTTTTTTTTCCAAAAATTTATTCCAAAAGGTGGCAATTTTTTTTGTGACAACGGCTCACTTCTGAAAAATCAGGTAAATGGAATTTTATATGCTAAAAACCCAAAATTGGTGCTCTAATGGGCGTTTTTAAAAAGTCCATTTCTGACCACTAAGATGGCCAAAAACTTTTTTTTGGAATCGTTTATTTTCTGGGTCAACAACCCCGTGAGGTCGAAGAATTTGAGTCCAACTACTGTAGTTCTCTCGTCAGTTTTACCAGGTGCGCTCCCTATCATACTGCATCTGAAAGCACAAGACTTGTTTAACATAAACTGGAGAGTTTTTTTTTCGAAATTTTGCTTCGGCGTCCTTTGGGGCGCCATGTCAACTTTTTGTTTTTAGCCAAATTGTTTGCCATGGTCAGTTGGGAGGCTCAGCAAAAGCTATCTCCCCCACAAGTTTGAGAGATACAGTTTTAACTCATACTGCATCTGAAAGCACAAGACTTGTTTAACATAAACTGGAGAGTTTTTTTTGAAATTTTGCTTCGGCGTCTCTTGGGGGCCATGTCAACCTTTTCATTTTGAGCCTAAATTTTTGACAAATTTAGAACCGAAAAAATGCTTCAAATAATTTTTTTTCGTACACAATTCCAAACTCGGTGCGTTAAAAGAAAACAATAAGCGCACTTTCAATTTAAATCATAAATAAATCAATAATTTTTGTTTTCGTTTTTTGGCTTTTTTGCCCCAAAGGCAAAATTCCGAGTAAAAAAGACATAATGCATTATGTGTAAGGCTTCTTTGGAGCCTGACACAAAAAAAAATCAAAACATGATGAAAATTGAAGGAATAGGTACGAACTGCGTGTCTTTTAAGAAGCTTTTTAAAGCGTAGGTGTCGGCGTGTAGGTGGGAATTGTATCAGATTACTGTTAAGTTAAAAATTACCCCGCGAAAGTTGGTTCTGTTAGTTACAAATGTTTTTGGAATATCACGTTTGCTAGTTTGACGGGAAATGACCTTGAAAGAGGCTCAAATTTGCGACACACACTCCCTTAAAGATTTTTTTCGTGGTTTATATCAAGGAAATTTCTAATGAAAACCACTTTTGAGACACGATATTTTCAAAGTTTTCACAAATCAGGTGAGCAGAAATTGCTAAAAAAGGGATGATCCACATTTTTCGAAGTAACTATACATGTCCTTTGAAATATTGCCGAAAGTGCCAGTATCGCCGAAAGTACACAATATCGCCGAATTTTATTTTAGGAAAAGTAAGCAATATAGTATTTTCTCATTAATTAATTATGTTAAAATGCTTTTATGTATTAATACCCTCGAACATATTTTGCAAATAGAAGGTCAATTGATTCTTTTGGTGCGGACCGTAAAAAAGTCTGAGAGTTTTTGTACTGCAAAATATCAGGAATTCCGTTCTCTGAGTTCTCAGATTTTATAATTGACAAAATAGTAATTCTATCGATTCTAGCTTGTATGAGTCTTGTTTTACTGTCGAGTCCTTTTTATTGGCGTCATAAATCGATTGAGCAATATTTGGTGGCTCTTTTATAAGTTCTAGTTGTCTAGAAGACATGTTTGAGTGATATCCTTTTCCCATTTTTTACAATCTCTTTTTATGTAATCAATTTTAAATCGGAAGTCAAGTCTTAATTTTTGGCCTTCCATGAGCTCCTCCGCAAAGAGCAAGAGCGCATGTAATAAAAGAGGAAATTTGAACTCCTTCGCAAACCTGTTTTTCTGATTTTTACAAATAATTGATTTTTACAAATAGTTGACTTTTACAAATATATTTTGAGGTCCAAATATTTATCCTTAAATATCGAAAATTACATTATTGTGATTTCAACAACGAAGGTCGAACCACAAGTGAGAATTGGGAGCTATTACGGATTTTTTGTTTTAATTTTTACTCAAAAACAAATTTTAATCTGGCTCATAATTTAATTTTGTTTCCAAAAATATAATATTTATTGTTCTGCGTTTAAATAAGGAAAATATGAAGTTTTGAACGTTCCGGGAAAAATAAGAACAAAATACATTTTTGTCCTGATTTTCGTTAACCCACTTAATTTTAGTCATGTCATGGTCTCTAAACCTTTTTTTTTGCATAATTTCCGTAAGTTTTAAGAAAATTTCGGTCGTTTTGTCCTTATAAACAACTGCACTTGCCAGTAATTTTTTACCTTTGTGTTCATTCGCTTTTTTCGAACTTTCACAAGAGCCCACAATTCTATTTGTCGTAACCAATGAGCCACAAAACAAGCAAGGTCCTTGCCCTTCTTGCTCACAGACAATTCGCCCACATCGTATACAATTATTTATCAAATCGTGTTTTTGACCTTGACAGTCGCACTTATTTCTTCCAGGTAATAAAATTGCTTTATCGGTTTCGTCTATATTTTTGTATTTTAGACGTTTCTTCTCTTTTTTCGTCTGTGCTTCCTAAAATATTTCTAATTATTAAAAAATTATTTTAAAAAAAAATTAATTGAAATGACATTTCTGTTTTTTTCATGTCTTTGATAACTATTTTTTTGAAAATTGTTCACCATATTTAGCAAGCAAGCCGGAAAAAGTTTTGATCAGTGAAATCTCAGCTATAATTTACTTTAGTTGAAATCAGACTAACTATTTTCGAACTTTTTATTTCCAGTTAAAACTCAAATTCTACAAAAAATTGAAAATAGTTGAAAAATATGATGCTCGGTATCAAAGATTGTGATTTCTAGGCCTCTAATTTCGCGTTTAACCAATGAAAGCACCGGATATAACGATGTTGACCAATAGGAGCTTCAAAATTAAGTTCAAACGCAAAACTAGAGGCCTTGAGATTCCAATCTTTGATAAAAGACATATCAAGTGGGTTATCACAAATCGCCTCAGTTTATATATTTAAAGCGACCTTTTAGCACAACAAAGGATTTCCGAGAAATTGGAGCGATTTTGGGTTACCAATTATATATAATATGTGCTTTTTCACTTATTTTCAATTTTTGTATTTTTGGGATTTGTTTTTTAGTCAGGCTTCCAAAAGGGATAGCTTTTATCCCTCTTCATATCAAAAGATAGGGAACACTTACGCCCACGCCCAAAACTTTCCTTATCTTTTGCTATAAAGAGGGATAAAATCCATCCCTTTTGGAAGCCTGGTTTTAATCGGTTCTAATGAATCTAATAGAGTAGGAAAATCAAAGTTGGTAATCTAATATAATATGTATATACATTTGCTATAGAATTTATTTTTTTGAAAAATTGCAGAACAAAAATTTTAAAA
>SCLH01063249.1:0-13730 GCA_004367855.1 Oikopleura vanhoeffeni
TTTGCATTGCGCACCATTTCAATACTCAAATATATTCTAAAAATAGTAAAACTAAAATATTAATTAGATTTCCTTATTTAATCGATGAACTTTCCAAGCTCGAAATTTTGCGTGCTCATTGTAATTTTTAAATTTATGACACATGTCATTATTTGAACAAGAAATTTCGTGAGCGGTACAGAGACAAGGGCCGTGGCGCAAAACATATTTAGGATAAGGTATAAGTTTCACCGTAAAACACAATCATAAAAATTGATTAAACTTCGAGGGTAATTGACCCGTAAAACGATTACAGGCAGATGACAATATTTGCGGACATCTAGTGGTTAAAACAATGAATTTTAAAAATCCTCATTTTGAGCACTTACTTCATTTTTAGCGAATACAAGCGAAAAAACCACCTATGCAGTGCGTTTTCCGTTTTTTTATAAATAGGATCGTTCTGAGAAAAAATTTCCAAAATAAAATTTTCGAATAAATTTTCGCATTTTCGATAAACAGTATTTTTCGGATCATTCAAAAAAACTATCACTTATCGCTCACAGAAAAATGAAGGTGGTAGAAATGCGCCCGATTTTAAAGCTACTGGGCCGTTATTATCAAAGCATTTTATGACGAACTAAGCCCGAAAAATGGTTTGAAATAATTGATGGGAAATTATTTGAAAAAAATTGTGTGCGGATTTTTAAGAACAATCGATGTACTAGTAAATAAATAAAAATTAAAACTACAAATAATTTTAATTATTTAAATAGTTTTCATTCATAAAAAATCAAATATCCCTCTCTTTTTACGTGAAAAAGGCCTATTTTTTGCTTAAAAAAATAAAAACGCTATCTTTCGCCTTAACCTATACGCCCGACGTCTGAAGAACTCATTTTTATTTTCAGATGCATGGGTTTTGGCGGGGCTTACGTAGGTTTTTGCGTGGGTTTCACCTATACGCCCGACGCTGCTGTATATAATAATTTTCAATAATGGAAAATAGCGAAAAATAATAATATAAAAAAGTTCGAAAGTTTTTAAAAAATTTCAAAGACAGACGAAAATTTTTTTTTCTAAACGGAGAAAAAATATTTTTTAAAGCCAATGCGTCTTGTTATAATTTTCCTGGTAATTGAATATATGTTTCTGCTTCTGGCCAAGGTTGATACTAAAAGGGCCAATTTGTAGCTCGTAATGATTACAGTCATATATGTTCAAAGTGTCACAACTCCCACGGAATAATCGAGCAGTTCGCAACGCATATCAGACCGACTGGAAATAGTTTTACTAAAGTTATGCGTACAGTAGAAATTACTTTAATATGACAGGTAGAAACCATTAATCTGTCCTATTAACACCATTTGACGAAAAAACGTCTTTAATCTTTTCAAATAATAAAATGTTTCCCTGTCCAGCAAAAACATAGTAGGTATGGAGAAACGTTTTTGCATTGAATAGCTGACAAAATATTAACCGATGAAATTTTTTTTCGTTTTCCGCGGTATACCGGTTCACCGGTAATCAGCAAAAACCGTTTTTTGCCTATTTTGAGGTACAAAGGTGCTCTTTACTCACCAGATGGTGTCGGGTGTCAAAACACATATTACAAAAGTTTCCTCTAAAAAAGTTATCCCGATGGCCATATAAAATTGTCCTCTGGTACTACTATGGTTTTGCTGGAGAAGGGGGTGACCTAAAAAACAGCTACCTTACTGTGATTGATTATCTTTATGGCCTTCGAGTTATCATGCTGACTAGCTTAGTCTAGACTATATATATAGTTAAATACTTGTACATAAACTTGGCTGGGAAACAATAACCACCATGAACTTCGACTGCGATCCCGTATAATATTGGTCGCGGTTTCTCAGCAAAATAGTTCTGGTGTTCTAGAAAGAACACAAAAACCACGTAAATATATCTAAAATTAAATAATTTAATATTTACAAATTATTTAAGTATAATTGACGAAAAATCTCAATTTTTGAATCGAACGTTTTTTCTCTATAAAGACAGTGTTCAATTTTGCCGTTTTTGTGCTTATAGGCGATATAAGTCTCATAGACGTTATAAATGCTAAGAGCAGATGACGATTTAAAATAAGGAATTTCAAAACTCAAAAATGGGCCATCGATGTTTTTAAGGGGGTAGCAGCGATGTGGCAGACTGGCGTCAATTTAATTTACGAAAATAATTAGTTGGTTTATTTTTTGTGCTTATTATCGTTAGCTGAACCACAATCACTATAAATCATTTGTTTATCTATTTAAAGTAAGGAACGATTTGAGTTCAAACTTTTATTTTATAATTCGTAAAATTTTCGAAAAAATTCAAACATTATGAAAATTTTAAGCATTTTCGTCCAAAATTTTTCTGATTAATTTTATGAAATCTGTGAATAAAAACGAAAAAAATAGCACTTTTAACTTTTTTCATGCATGTTTACATATTTTCTGACCTGCTGTTTGAAAAATCATGAAGTCTCTTTTTTGTCATTTTGTTGTCGACCTTTAGAATATTATGAAAATTTTCCGGCAAATCAAGTCCAAAATTTAATTAGTAGGTTTTGGGAAAATCTCTGTAAAAAATCAGGCCGAATCACTTGTGAAATTTTCATGGTATTAATTGTTCTCCTAATTGTGCAACCGATGAAGGAGTCATGAAGTGATAATATCGTTCTTAACTTCTGATAAATTACAACACTGCGGTTTGTAGAAAACGGGTTTGTGCCATTATGCGTGAAATTTAATGAAAATTTTAATATTTTTAAAAAATGTATAAAATTGCGGGTGTAATAGCACTTAAATTTTTAAAATATCACGACAATTTTTTAATATTTACTCAATTGAAGTTCAATTTTTTTTCGCTGCTAACACAAGCTGTTTTTTTTTTCTTCATAAACAAATTTCTATTTAGAAGTAATTTTTCAGTGGAATAATATTCTCCACTAATTAGTGCTACACGAAAATGTTGAATTATTATCGAATACAGGTAGTGAATATTTTACAGAACCAGGTCTTAACACATGGCGGCCGATAAAAGTTTTCACATTCTCAATCCCTGGAAAAATGTAGCATCGCCACACCGCCTAGCTATGGGAACGCATAAGTTCCAGTCGATCGGTCAATTTGAGATACAGGAGTCTGTCCAGTTTGCGCGTCTTAAGTGTAGAAGGCTGATTTTGGCAAGTGAAAATTAAGCGTTTTTCGGTTAGCTTTTTTTTTGCTTCAGGGTTGGCGTCAATATTTGACCTTCAATGACCGGTCAAATTTTCAAGGTCAATCTCAAATTCATCGTATAGACTTGAAAGTACCTAAAAATCGGAAGGGTCAAACTTTCTGATGAACGTATTATCAACTATGGGTCCTTGATGCAGTGAAGAGGTACTTGCAAGTCTAAACGATAAACTTGAAGTTGACCTTGGGTGTTTGACCAGTTTTTGCTCCTCTAGCGACCTTACAGTATATAATTGACCATTAGTTTCTAATACGCTCATGAGAAAGTCGGCGGGTGTATAAAACGCCCAACCAAAAAAAACATACGCAAGACGCCCAGGGGACGCGTGCGATTGCCGAATTTTGTAAAATGGAACTTAAATCTCAAGTTCAGACTTTAAAACCCCCAAATTGATATTATCGACCGCAGACAAGTTGTTTTCTGATGTTTTGTATTGTGTGACATAATTTATGTCGGATGTCAGATTTGAGCAGCTGCGACATTTTAAAAAGATACTAGCCGCCTGCTTTTGAGGAAATCCTGATTTTGATTGGTTTTCAACCTTTTGATCCAATAAACAAAACGGAGAGTTTAAAAACCAAACCATTGTTTACAAGAAAACTATTGCACTAATTATTAATGAAATGGGTCGAACACAAAATATTAATGTCTACTATCCAGGAAAAAATAATATCATTTTTGTGGTATAATCATTCAAACAATACCAGAAAAAACAAGTTGAAAATACCAAAGTCGGTGCGTCGGATTCAAAAGGTGTAGCCTTCCGGTGGGCTCTGACCGAGAGCAGCAAAATGCTTATGGGCCAAAAAAATTTTTTAAACTTAATGGTAGATTCCTGAATTAATCCTTCTAAATTTTTTGGTGAATTTAAAAAAATGTTCCGTCCACGAATGTTTTTCAAAACGTGTAAGCTCCCGCCTGGCCCCTGCAATGTTAATGCAAAATTTTTTCAAACCAAAATAGTAGATATCTGAATTAATCGAGGGCACGTTGTAATTCGCCCAAAAAAAAATTTTTAAATCGAATTCAGTTCAGGCATGTTGAAAATGACTCATCTGATTTGGGGTTCTAGAATAGCCAAACTAAGCACAATATTAGTGCATAATACATAACAAATTGGTCGATCACATTATTTCTGAATTTTTTTATGAGATAACTAAAATTAATTGAATTATAATTAAATAATTCAATTATCTCAGATAAAAAATTGAAAAATAATTCGATTCTAACCAATTCTTTATGGATGTTATTATTCACTGAGATCTTGTGCTCAATTTGAGGCTATCTAGAAACTAAATCAGTGAGTCATTTTCAAATGCCGATAGAGTTTCAATTCAAACATTTTTTTGGCGAAAGTTTTGCGGATTAACGTGCCCTCGAATTAATCAACTTGAATTTTAACATATTTATGGCCAAAATTTTTTTCAAAACAAAATAAGTAGATATCTGATTTATCAACTTAATTTTTTCTTCAATCTTCGTAAACGTTCCGTCCTATACATTTTTTCATAAGCTGAAGCCCTCCGGCGGGCCCTGCGGGGCTTTAACATATGGCGTTGAAAGCTAAAATATTTTGAAAAAAATTGAAAATGATATTTTGAAACGTATCCTCCGGCGGGCCCTGCCGGGGCTGTTTAATTTGATTAACAAAATATTATTGTGTACCCTTGGGCATGGCATAAGACTTTTCTCGAAAGTCTATGGTGATTGTTAAAAATATGGTCGTTTGGTTTCTGCAGAACACACCCTATTTTAACCCTAACCCTAGCCTTGTCCAAGAAAACAGCTTGCGTCGTTTAATACCGTGTACAATCGGACACAGAGTTTAACTAACCCAAATTCTAACCCTTTCAAGATAGGGATTGTGATTTTGTGTACCATAAAAACTATTGTGTACACTTGGGCATGCCAAACCTTTGTCGAAAAAAACTATGGGTTGGTGCAAGAAGAATAGGTTTCCTACGAAACGCCTACTATTCTCACCCACCCTATTTTTTTTCCTGACAATCAGTTTTGCATCGTTTTGTACTGTGACACTGGAGACGGACTTTATTTGTTTTTCTAATATAATTTAATGTCTTATTGCCAGATGATCTCTTCCGTTGTCGCCCAATGATATCGCCCGATTCCAAGGCACGCTCAAGATGAAATTCCTGAACGATGGAAACCTCTTATTACAAAACCAAAAAATTTGTCAGTTATAAGCTCAATCAAAGATCTCTCACCAGGGGGGGGGGGGTAGAATTATTTTCCGTCGGTCGTTTGCAATTGTTTCACAAACAAGTCTTTCCCCCTGGAGATACGCTCTCAACCTAGGCAGCTGCGTGCTGATCGTGGTTGGCGTTTAATTACACCGCCAGAAAGTCGACTCTTCCCTATTTTTTGGAGGGTACTTCAAGTTCTACTACGATGAACTTGAGATGACCTTTGACCGGTCATTTAAGGGTGGGGTGTAGTAATTTTTTGAGGCTTTATCGAATTTAATTTATAATACATTAGTATCGTTTATGACTATAGTGGACCAAGGAATCTCATGGTGGCAATCAGTTTTTTCAAACCTCTAAGAACAAATTCTATGAATTTTTCAAAATTCGAATATTTTTTAGCTTTAACCCGCAATAAAACGGTATTGTACATGATGATGAACATTTTTCTTGGGTGAATATACCCGCCTAAAACAATGCATGACCTTACATAATTATCAAAAATGTCTTATCGAATTCTATGAAAATTTTCCAAAAATTATTTTAAGCAACAAATGTTAAGGTAGTTTTCTTTTTAGGTGGGCCCCCCCTCTCTGTACAGCAAAAAACCGTAGGAGCTATTCAAGAAACGGTTTTTTTGCATCGTGTAGCCAACAAAAATTTTCAGCGTTTAAATTTTGTGGCTACACGATGCAAAAAACCGTTTCGTTGATAGCTCCTAGTGGTTTTGCTGGAGAGGGGGGGCCACCTAAAAGAAAAGCTACCTAGAACCTAATTATCGAATTTGACGGCTGATTGGTTCAAAATTTTTATTAGCTGAAGCGCTTTGATAAGTGAAATCTCTCAGCTTCCAAATTTGGTGGAACTTTTGTTCAGATTCAGCACGACTTTTTTTTTCGAAACTTTTTATTTCCGTTTTACTCCAAGTCAATTTTCTAGAATATACATCAAAAATTCCTTTCGACGACATTGACCTGCATATAGTTATCTACTTAGTCGAAAAACGGCTTTATTCTATAAGATTCGTTCTAAAAGAAGATAGTGTTTGAAGAAGAGTTTGAAGTCTGAAAAACTGAAAATCGGCGTTTCAAGTGAGATCTAGAAGAAAACAATGTCAAAATTGGAAAAATCTTCCGACCACTTTTGTAAATTTTGAGACCTTTGTATGTGGGGTCTAAAAGAAGATAAATTTTAAAAAACCGTTAGTGTTCTAAGAATAACTCACCACCAACAATGTTGACTTTTAAGAGTGTTAATCGTAGACGAAGGATATATCTACAAACGAGTATCCTCAGATTTTTCCACAACTGCCTAAGCATATTCTGAGGCGTTTTGATTGAAAGGTAACCAAATTACGACACCCACCAACCTTTAAGGTCAAAATATTGGTGTCCGCCAACCTAAATAAAACAAAACGGCTAACCGAAAAAACGCTTAATTGTTTAACCTGGCCAAAAAATCAGCCTTCTAAGCACTAATTCCGGACCACCTGTAAAATCTCGATACATTGACTCAAGAAATCGATTTTTTTTCTGAAGTAAATTTGCAAAGACCAAAGAACATCTTGGTATTAAAATGACCAGAAAAATTCTCTACAAGAAGCTTAAAAAACAATTGATACCATGTTTTTGAGTTTTGAAAATCGCCTTATTTCAAATCGTCTCTGATAAATGGAAATATAAAGAATTTTTCAAAAAAATTAACCCAAAATGATAATACGCGTGTTTTGGTGTATAAAAAAAACTTAGGTACTTTTTTTAAGACCACCCCCTCTCAAAACCAAACGGTAGGTGATTATTCGAGAAACGGTTTTTGTTTCTGAAGCCAAGAAAATTTTAACCGAAGAGAAAATTTTTTTCGATTCTGACTCTGACTGGTTGATCCGTAATCACCGGTAAATTACGGTTTTATAGAGAACTACCCAATAGTAAAACAGTTTACAAATGTGGTTGTGGTGATAACTTTCAAGAGGAAATTATTTGGCTTTTTAGATTTTAACACCAGCACCATGGTGGGCCCCACCTGTGGAAGTAAACACGAGTATATTGGAAAAATGGGCATCACTGGTATGTTATCTGAACCTAAAAAACATACGTATTGGATTATTTTTCCTAGAAAAAATTTGGCAATATTTATTTTGGACACAGAACACACCTGTGGAGTAAACACGGATATTTTTTCTCTCAGACACTGGTAAATGTTATTGAACCTACAAATAGACTCATCCGGGTAACTTTCAAGAAAAAGATTTGGCATATTTATGTTTGAACACACACACTACGCTGGTGGATTACACCCGATATTTTGTCTATGGACATCTGGTAATGTTATCTGAACCTAAAAATATACTTATCTGGATAACTTTTCAAGAGAAAAATTACGGCATTATTATTTTGACAATCATAAGCACCACCTGGTTAAGTTTTTGTTTATGCTTGACACAGTATGTTTAACTTTCGAGATAAAGTATTTGGCCATTATTTATAAAATAACGTCCTGCAACATGCATGCATTAATATGCAGAAACTGCATATTTTATGATCAATCAAATTATCTATTATTTCTGGTTCTATAAAATGCATATCAAAACATGCGCCTCTTATTAAGCATTCAGCCACTGACTACAATAAATGGTCATAAAAAACTAAAAAATGATTTTCAATATACTGACGAAAAATAAAACGTGAAATATATCAGGAGTATTGTATAAAAAACTGGTTCTGTACCCATCATACTCGTTGTATTTGTTTTCGAAAATTTCACCAAACAACAACAAGAAATGATAAAAAAAAATCTCCAATTAAAAATAATATACAAAATATTATTTTACCCTACTAAACTTTATTTTAGAGAAACTGTAAATTAGCGACAATACACCAGTTTAAATAGTTAGTTTCCAAATGTGCAATCCGTATCCTATCCGCTCACAACACACAAAAACTCCATGAGGAAGCGAATTCGTATCGATCTGCAAAATCTGCCTCGAGTGCCACTCCCTGGATTCGATTACGTTCAAGTGAAACCCGAAACAACATATATGAGACAATCCACTATTTAAACTTTTAATTTATTCAATGTAACATCAAATCTCAAAGCTTTTTAGTCAGCCTGGTTCTCACGTGAATACCGTTTGCTTTCGATAAGGTGAAAATTTAACTGTGTAGTTCCCTTCGTACGCGTGGTGGCCGCTTAAAGCTTTTCCTAATTCGTTTTGTTACGTGAGTTTTTTTTTTCACACTAATGCAGAACATTTTAACTTTCTGAAATAAGATGACGTATGATTATTTTCTCCATTGTAAACAAGGTATAAAACAATTTTCTTTACCTATCCATTTTGAACACTATTTCATGTCCCAAGCACAGTCTTTGAAAATAAAGCATTTAATTAATCGGAAAAAAAATTAAGAATTTTGAAATAAATGTTTGGAATAAATGTTTTTCTAATCTTAAAAAATAAACCTCTTTGTCTAGATCGATTTGGCGAACCCAAAAATCCCGTTACTATCCCGCTTTGGCATGCGCAACACATTTCAATATTTCAAATTATTTCTAAAAATAGTAAAAACACTCTGGTGCCTTGGCGGAACTTTTTTTCTGTGATTCCAGGGATTAAGAGATAAATTAATGTTTTGCTTACATTTGAACCTACGTATATCCTGAAAACCATTGAACTTCAACAAACAAAATAAAAAGTCAAATCAGATTCTTTGTTTACTAAGTTCTTGCTTCATTTCCATTGGTTTGCCTCCGTTTTATTGTTTACATGGCAATGAATTTTCTAACAACTTTTTTTATTTAGACCAATTTGGGTACGGAAAGCACGCACCTTTCATTAAAGTTTGATTGGTCAAATCGTAAATAATTTTCATTTGACCAATTTGGGTACGCTAAGCACGCCCCGTGCTTTCCGTACCCAAATTGACCAAGATATTTTTTTTATTCAGATCAATTTGAGTACGGAAAGCACGGGGCGTGCTTAGCGTACCCAAATGGGTACACTAAACACCGACTCATTTTAAATGTTTTTTTTTAGTAAAACTAATTTATTTGTAAAGCTTTCGATTTATTATAATCATTTTCGATGAAGGTTTTTTCTAATTAAAATATTTCGCAAAAATTGCATGAAATAATTTCGCATAGTGGCTCTACAAATAAATTAGTTTTACTAAAAAAAAGTATTTATATCATGACTCAAAAAAACAATGAACTTTATACTATTTTGGCCTTTTACTGCCAACCGATAAAATTGCCAACCCTTAAAAAAAGCGAAGCACAAAACCCCTAAAAACTGCAATTAAAAGCTAAAAAATAAATAAGATTGAGTTTAAAAATGTATTCTGTTACAGCTTGTTAAAAGAGAAGAATTGAAGGAACTTCTGATAATAAAAGGCAAAAAATAAATCTTGTAATTAATAATTACAGTACAAGGAATCTTGAACAATGAAAATTTTTGAGGAAGATTCTTATTCTTCAAAAGTTTTGGTATCTCCGGTTGAATATAAAATACATTCTGGCTAATATAGCAAAATCGAGAAACAAAAATACCTTAGGTCTGCTTTTTAAGATGCCTCAAATTAGATACTACAGCAGAGTGCGTTTAAACGGACAGATTGCTAGAACCTGTTTCGCTCAAAAAGTCCCGCAAGTGTGCGTTTAATCGGGCAGTTTTCAATTTACATTGACCATTTAAACGTTTAATTTTTAATCGAAATGTCTGTTTAAATACACGCTGGTTTGACTTTTTGACCAAAACCTGCTCTACCAACCTGTCCGTTGAAACGAACTCTACTTTAGTTAGTAGTTCTGAACTGGTAAATACGATATTTTGAGATTTCGAGTCATGATACATCTTTCAAGCTAAGTCTAGCTGCAGAGCCGATTTTTTCGATTTCTGGGTTTTCACTGTTAACGTGAATCAAAAAACGTCTCTGCATCGGCAGGTAGTTAAATCAGGGCCCGGAATTTCAAAGTGATCGTATGTACCAGTTCCGACCTCATCGGCCTTTTGGGGACATCTAAAAAACAGCTCTCGAAAAATATCGAATCGAAAATCCTTTTATTCTACCAAAAAATATAAATGAACTTAAATTTCGAGAATTGTTTTCCAGGTACATTTTTGAAACAAATACGTAGAATTTAAGGAAAGACTGTAAAATGAACTTTTTTAAATTAATGTTTTTTTTAAATACCAAGAAAAAATGAATAAAAATGTAGGCGATAAGGCCAAAAATAAATAGAAATCAGAGCTAATATGCTGTCTGCACGACACCTGCAAATTTATTAGAATTCTACAAAAATGTATTACTCAAAGTTTGAGTCTCAAACTATTAAAAGTTCGCTGAGAGGTTTACAGGCCAGAAACCTTTATAGGGCGGGTTTTTTAAACAATTTTTTTACCAACAATTTTGTTGAAAAACCTTTTTTTGTAAAAAATAATTTTGCCCATGGTTAAAAAATACAGTAATAATTCAATCGGAATATCTGTACAGGATTATAAATTGCCTAGTGTCGTGTGTGTCAATAAGGACGTGTTTGAGCCTCCATCGATTCATAAAAGTCTATGTCGTTTTGTCTTTATAGACGTATTTTTCAAATACCAGAAATTCAATACATTTTAATGGTCTTTGATTTTTTTAAATTTGAAAATAATTAGTTTGGCCGTCTTTTTGGCGTTTTGTCCTTATAGACACACTCGACAGTAATTTAATCTGGGCAGTTTTCCAGATAAAATTTCGTCGCTGGAAATATAGAAGAATCCCAGATCAATATTTTTTGAGGCATTTTGAACAGGGTTAAAATGACTGCTAAAAATCTATGGTGCGTCCTAATAATAACACTAAGAACTTCCCGCCTGATTTGTGGTTAACTCCCAGAAGCCGTCGGATTTTCGCTTGTACCTAAGTGGCTGATTATTTGCAAAAATGGTTTTGAGAGGTTCTGGATGAGTTATGAGAACTTTGAGAGCTTCTTTTGTGGAATGAGCAAAATCCTCCTTTTCAACAGTCGGCGAAGTTGAGAGGTATTGACGGATCAGGGCGTCTAGTATAAGATAAAACAAGAAAAAAAAACATATTTAGGATAAGGTATAAGTTTCACCGTAAAACCACAGTAGTTCATAAAAATTGATTAAACTTCGAGGGTAATTGACCCGTAAAACGATTACAGGCAGATGACAATATTTGCGGACATCTAGTGGTTAAAAAATGAATTTTAAAAATCCTCATTTTGAGCACTTACTTCCATTTTTAGCGAATACAAGCGAAAAAACCACCTATGCAGTGCGTTTTCCGTTTTTTTTTATAAATAGGATCGTTCTGAGAAAAAATTTCCAAAATAAAATTTTCGAAATTTTTTTTTCGAAAATTTCGCATTTTCGATAAACAGTATTTTTCGGATCATTCAAAAAAACTATCACTTATCGCTCACAGAAAAATTGAAGGTGGTAGAAATGCGCCCGAAATTTTAAAGCTACTGGGCCGTTATTATCAAAGCATTTTATGACGAAACTAAGCCCGAAAAATGGTTTTTGAAATAATTGATGGGAAATTATTTGAAAAAAATTGTGTGCGGATTTTTAAGACAAATCGACTGTACTAGATAAATAAAAAATTAAAACTACAAATAATTTTAATTATTTAAATAGTTTTTCATTCATAAAAAATCAAATATCCCTCTCTTTTTACGTGAAAAAGGCCTATTTTTTGCTTAAAAAAATAAAAAACGCCTATCTTTCGCCTTAACCTATACGCCCGACGTCTGGAAGAACTCATTTTTATTTTCAGATGCATGGGGTTTTGCGGGGGCTTACGTAGGTTTTTGCGTGGGTTTCACCTATACGCCCGACGCTGCTGTATATAATAATTTTCAATAATGGAAAATAGCGAAAAATAATAATACTAAAAAAGTTCGAAAGTTTTTAAAAAATTTCAAAGACAGACGAAAAATTTTTTTTTTCTCAAACGGGAGAAAAAATATTTTTTAAAGACCAATGCGTCTTGTTATAATCTTTTCCTGGTAATTGAATATATGTTTCTGCTTCTGGCCAAGGTTGATAACTAAAAGGGCCAATTTGTAGCTCGTAATGATTACAGTCATATATGTTCAAAGTGTCACAACTCCCACGGAATAATCGAGCAGTTCGCAACGCAATATCAGGACCCTGGAAATAGTTTACTAAAGTTATTGCGTACAGTAGAATTACTTTAATATGACAGGTAGAAACCATTAATCTGTCCTATTAACACCATTTTGACGAAAAAACGTCTTTTTATCGTTTCAAATAATAAAAATGTTTCCCTGTCCAGCAAAAACCATAGTAGGTATGGAGAAACGTTTTTTTGCATTGAATAGCTGACAAAATATTAACCGATGAAATTTTTTTTCGTTTTCCGCGGTATACCGGTTCACCGGTAATCAGCAAAAAACCGTTAATTTGCCTATTTTTGAGGTAAAAAAGGTGCTCTTTACTCCACCAGATGGTATCGGGTGTCAAAACACATATTACCAAAAGTTTCCTCTAAAAAAGTTACCCCGATGGCCATATAAAAATTGTCCTCTGGTAACTACTATGGGTTTTGCTGGAGAAGGGGGTGACCTAAAAAAAAGCTACCTTACTGTGATTGATATCTCTTATGGCCTTCGAGTTATCATGCTGACCCTAGCTTAGTCTAGACTATATATATAGTTTAAATACCTTGTACATAAACTTGGCTGGGAAACAATAACCACCATGAACTTCGACTGCGATCCCGTATAATATTGGTCGCGGTTTCTCAGCAAAATATTCTGTGTTTCTAGAAAGAACACAAAAACCACGTAAATATATCTAAAATTAAATAATTTAATATTTACAAATTATTTAAGTAATAATTGACGAAAAATCTCAATTTTTGAATCGAACGTTTTTTCTCTATAAAGACAGGTTCAATTTTGCCGTTTTGTGCTTATAGGCGATATAAGTCTTATAGACGTTATAAATGCTAGAGCAGATGACGATTTAAAATAAGGAATTTCAAAACTCAAAAATGGGCATCAATGTTTTTAAGGGGGTAGCAGCGATGTGGCAGACTGGCGTCAATTTAATTTACGATAATAATTAGTTGGTTTATTTTTTGTGCTTGTTATCGTTAGCTGAACCAAAATAAATGTGTATCAGCTCATTAAAATCATTTTTTATCTATTTAAGGAACGATTTGAGTTCAAACTTTTATTTTATAATTCGTAAAATTTTCGAAAAAATTCAAAGCATTATGAAAATTTTAAGCATTTTTCGTCCAAAATTTTTTCTGATTAATTTTATGAAAT
>SCLH01063250.1:0-11265 GCA_004367855.1 Oikopleura vanhoeffeni
GTGATGGGCGCTGACGATGGCCGGACATTAGTTACGGTTAATTTCAAAACTTACAGAAAACTAGTGTTTTCTGCCCCGAAAAAAGGTTCAATGGGCCAATTTGTTGAAACTTAATTTTTGATTTTCGCTTTCTGACGTTCAGTAGACGACAGCCTACTGACAGCATTTTATGCCAAACGAGTTGGCTTTAGAAAATTTTTCTGTATATTGAAAGTTCTGAAATGCTCATTTGTAGCGACCTAAACACACGCAGCGAAGGGTTGTTCGGCATTATTTTTTTAGTCTCACTGCTCACGTGTAAAGAATGGGACCAATTTATTGTTTGAAACCTCCCTGTTCAACTAAATTTTCAATTCAAGGGCGGAATTTTTTGTTTGTGTTTAATTGTTTTTATCGTCTTTAAAATAAAGTGACAAGGCAATTTCAGCTTGATCGAGTTATGCACGTGAAAGTCAAGTTTTTAAGCGGTTGTTTCAGCAGCACTTCTTAATCAGCCCAACCATTTCAAAAGTCCGGTTAATAAAAGTTGATTTTTAGAAGATTACCGAATGTAAGCCATAACATCCGATATTAAAGTACCTACAAAATAAAGAAAGTATTATTACTTTTCAAGTTGTAATTTCCATTTTTGACCGCCCCGAGAACAGCGCGCCGGAGTGGAAATGTTCTTCCAGCCACGATTATACACCTTGTATTTATCCCGTCTAGTACCGTCACTGTTTTTTGCTCGGCCGTGCCGTTTTCTGAACCAAATAAGTGTTTTTTGAACTTTATTATTTTTTGGAAACTTTCAATTTATTAGAATTTTTTTGAGCACAATTTTATTTTCCAGAACTTAGTTTTATTTATGAAAAATTTTAGTTTTTAAAAAAACATGTTTATAATGATAGAATATCATTAAAAAAATTGAGAATTTTGTTTACAATATAAATATTTTGTTTTGAAGATAGATCAATCGTTCTAAAATAAAATGGTTATTTGAATTTAATTTTTTTTAAAAATGTCAATTTTTAAAACAAATGTGCACGTTTCCTTAGAATGTTATTTTCGCGGAAAATAAGTTCTAGTTCTTTGGGATAATTCATTTGTATGACAATATTTACTTTTTGAACAAAATTTGCAATATAGAAACTCAATTTCGAAAATTCGAAGTTAATTCTAAATTTGAAGAAAATACAAGGTTTCTTCAACACCCATATTTTTTTTAAGGGATTTTATTTGTTCTCAAATTTGATTTCAAATGTTTTTATTGACATTGATTGTATTGTGTGTTCAGAAGTTGATTTCAAAACACAATCTTAGAGCAGGGTCGCAAATCACATAAAAATGGAATACATGAAATTATATAAGATTTTGTACGATACATCGTGTTAATTTGTATGGGATCAATAATAAAATAATCAAATTCAAAGATGGTATCCAGAGTTACAGACCATAATTTTTCAAAATTTAGATCTTTTCATGTGTGTCAAGATAAAAGTCAAACAGTGTCTAAAGATATTATATTTACTTTGTTCCTTAATATCGTTCTTAATTTTGACAAACATTAATTTTTGGACAACCATTCATGTTTCCAACGTAATGCCACTTTGCACCAATATTAGTAACCGGTTTTAGACAGTATACATCACCTTTAAGTATGAATTAAATAATATCAAAACGGTTATTTCATTACAAAATGAGTCAATTTTAATGAAGGTCCAGATTATGTCAAATACATAAATACTTTATCTATCTTCATGATAAATCAAAAATCTCGAGATTTTTATGGTTTCGAAGCAATTTTTATTTCGTCACCACTGGATTTCTTAAGCTTTTTTCCTGGACTGCGAACTTATAGATAGTTCATTCTAAAACCGGTAAATTTTGCTTAAAACCGGTATATTTTTCTTAAAAACCGGTTTCCGGTCATTTTCAAAAATTTAAAGCAGCCTCATAAAACGCGCATTAGTCGCTTAACCTTATATCTAGTTCAATTTTTTTCAATTTTGCTCGTTTTTAAGGGATTTTTCAGTCTTTTAAAAATTGTGAAACTGGCCTTTAAAGTAGCCTAGCTTTTTAATGGGTCATAGTTCGAAAAAAAATTTACTTCAAAATCATTCCTGATCTGAAAGCTATATTGTGCCAAAATTTTGAATCAAATGGGCCAAAATTCAGCTTCGCAAAAATTATATTTAGAGAGCCTAAAACCCCCTTAGGATTTGAAGTGCTACACTTTTTTTTATTTTCATTTTTTTTCTCATGATCAAATCTACCTTGTGTTAAAAAATAAACTCAAAATTCACCGTACAGCGTCTTTTAGTGTAATCGGGTACATCGCAAGAAACACCCTAGTTGGGACTAAGGTGGCCAACGACTATCAAACAAATTAAACAAATGATTTTTATCTCTCGTACAGATTGCGTAGATTATTTAAATTGCATTTTTTTTAAATTAATAGTAATAACTAATCTTGCTAGTAATAACTAATCGCTCCCTAGAAACTAGATATCCATTATTATCCCCAGGTCACTTTAAAAACTTATTTGCCTGTGAAAAGAATAGGGAATAAGTTTTTAAAGTAACCCGGGGATAATAATGGATATAGTAGTGATCCGAACATTACACAGTTAAGAAATAATTTTTATGAGCATTTTACAGATCTTTCAAACAATTTCCCAAATTGGTATGAACGAACAGCCTACTTATGTCTAATGATTACCCAACTTCAACCTACTCTAAATAAACAACTCAAATTTAAAAAATCTAACTTAATTTGTAGCTGTATCACCCGCGCAAATGATCTTTTTGAATAAGTTGAATAGTAGGCTTTTAATTTATAAATTTCGAGGCCTACTATTGCCAAATTACTTTTGTGTGAACCAGCGAAATATTTTCTGCCTTTTTTGTTCAGATTTGAAAATGATTTTAATAAATCGAAAGCTCATAAGATTAGTTATTACTATTAGTTTAAAAAAATGCAATTTTAATATATCTCGAAAAAACAACGACCATTATTTAAATAAAGTTTAATAATTTTGATATAATCTGAATTTAGATACCCAGATATTTGACCAAATTGTCAGATAAAAATCAAAGAAAAAAATTTTAGGATTTGCAGATAACTGGAAAAGTTAAAAAATAAATAAAATTACAAGACTAGTACTCAAATTTAGAAAAGAGCGATTTATTTCGTAAAATAATGAAAATTACAATTTTTTTTGTAAAATGAATAAGTACAATTATATTTATTAATATATTCTAATAACTTACAATTTTATTCTCATTTTATAGATTAACAAAGAAATTCAATTTCGTTATCAATTCAGATAATAAATAAAAAGGTACAATCAAAATTTCCACAAAATGATTTATCCTTATTTATTTCGAAAATATAAATTTTTAAAATTAGTTTAAATAAGATCTAATTCGCCGATTAATACAAATAAAATTAATTTTTAATTTAAATAAAAGTACAATTAATTGTGAAAAGAAACTTCAAATACAATTATGATATATTATTTTTTTCATATTTTGTGAACTGTACTTTTTTTGTGTTTAAAAATCTTTAAATTTTTGTAAATTAATAATAAATTGTAAGATAAATTATTTAAAAATTTTTTATTTCAAATGTACAAGGTGTCTGTCACGGAATAACTTTTCGGCTAGCGTAATTGCTTGAAACATTTCGAAATTTTATTTGTGTTTATATGAATTTTCGAAATTAATTGTACTTTATTATTTTTCTAAATAAACTTTTTCAATTGTTTTTTTTATTTATTTTGGAAATTAACTGATGTTTTTTAATTATTGTCAAAATTTAAAAGTTGTATTTATTTTGAAAAGTGATTTTATCTGGTCGAGTTTCTTATACTCTCTGTATCAGTTGCTTGAAAAAATCATCAAATAATTTTTCGTCATCCATTTTAAATAAATGAAAACAAATATTTAGAAAAATAAATTTTTGCAATTTTATATTTTATCTAGAACGTTTGTGCCCGCCAGCTTCAACAAAAACTGGCGGACAAACAAAAAACACCATGTTTGTGCCCGCCAGATGACCCCTTACCCCAAAAAGCTCGCCTTAATCTCTTTGTCATTTTTTGAGGAATACGTCAAAAAATTTTGAGCCATTTTTTAAATGTATCTTTGGAGGAAATAGATTTGGAAGCCATAGATGGCCATAATTTATGTTACATATATTTATATCCCTTAAAAATGAACATCCGAGAAAAAAGGCAAAAAATTTTGTCTAGTACTCAGTGAGGGAAAATATAGGCAATTTCAATATGTGTGAGCCGCGCGGGCGGCGGCTTATTGCGTTTCATGTTCAACTACATTATGTATTATTTGTATTATTTGATGATTATCACTATATTTAGGTAAATATGGTATAAGAGTACCAGTATGACTGTACCGCTCTTGCATGATTTTCATAAATTGAATATTTTTTCAAAACATATAATTTTTTCCAAATATTTTCGGCCCAGAACTTCCTAGAATGTATTTTTTTGCATGATAGACTCACATGATTTCCCTAAAAACTGGTTAATTTCAATTCCATTTTCAAATCGAAAAATAATTTATTCAAAGTAAGACTTAGGCGAAAAATGGTCTTTTAATCAACTCGCCATAAAATTTGAACCTATTAGCGAAATTTTTTTTTAATATATTTGCTGATTTGAATCACCCAATTTTATAATGCATTTGAAAAAAGTGTTTGTACCATTGTTTGTACAATTTCCACCATTTTTGGATCATTCAAAGTGGCTTGAGTCTTTCAAAAGGCACTGTGCCTTCAAGGATTAATACGAACTTTTGATTGCTTGCAAATTTTCCAATTTTATAATATTCGTGAAATAAATACCGATCAAACGAATAAAGTCAACTTAATTTATTATTCGTAAAATTCATCACTCGTTGCATCGAGCATCATTCAGGAAAAATTTAAATTTCATACATGTAGATATCTGGGATAAACAGCATTGTTTTCAAGGTGACATGAAAACTAAATTCTTTATAACTAAGCCGAAATCATAAATCCGGCTCAATTTGAGCCTTTAGGAACATCTGTTTTATCGTCGACATCGACCGATCATCTCAAAACGTAGGCAAGCCGCAAGCGCTTAGCCATTTTCATTCAACCTTGAAAAATAGCCTGATTTTTATGGGAAATGCAGGATTAAATAAAAAAACAAAAAGTTTTGTATAAGACAATTTTTGAGGAAATAAAATGAAAATTTTCAAGCGAATACGCTTTCAATAATATTTGATGGTCAAAATGGGGCATTTATAAATTTAATTGTTCATAAATTTCATCAGGAGGAAAAACAGTAGTGTCATAAAAATTGAACTTGTTGAATTCATTGCTGAGGAATCGCAAGGAACATCTATTTGATTTGGGTTGCAGTCTGAATAGACAGTAGCCGGGAAAAGAGCTAGGGGAGTGTCCATTGTATCGATTTTGCACAAAGTTGAGTTGTGCGGGAATTTATCTTTCCAGAGTGTATTTATCGCTTCCTAAATATTAAGTTTGATTTTTTAAGTAAATTTATTAATTATACTGACATATTTCGTATGCCTTTAATATCTTAGAGTAAAAGACTACAAAATACATTTAATACTGCGTATATTTTAACTGTATGTTTTAAGAACGCCAAAATAAATCTGGCTTGACAATGAAATTTTATAAAGTTTATTGAAGAGAATTGCAAATAAATAACTTTGCAAATATTAACTGTAAAAATACAAGGACCGTTTCCAAAATTGCCAATTATTAAGTTTTCTTTGAAAGCGATTTCAAGAAAAATTTCAAACTTGATGATAGGCAATTTCAAAAACGTTATTTTTTTTATTTTTGACAGAGTTCCAACTGATTTAAATTTTTTTAAAATTTATTCATTTGTTATTCTCCTCAATAAAATATGAATTTTCTTTGTCATATTAAAAATTTATTTTGCCGTTCCTACTTCGTGGAATTCCCCTATCAACTTATTTTTTGCAAACTGTTATTTCAAATATGATGAGTTAAAATCGTTTTTTTAGACTTATTATAAGATTATCGTTTTTTTGATTACTATGAAATACAGTTAAATTATTTTATGAAATAATTTATGAATTTTGAAAAAATTATTTGAAATTTTAGATTTTTTTAATTTTTTTCAAATTATTTTGTATTACAAACAATAAATCAAAATAAATACCATTTAGCTTTTATTTGATTATTGCTATTCTCACGTTGATATATCGATACCTAACTTTAACTACTTTCCTGTATAATTTCCCGTGTAGTATCAATGCATGCCATGTTAAATAGTCTCTAGATATTTTCGTAGCTTCTTGAAAATGAACTATAAATCTCAATGACTCCAGATTATATCGGCAGCAATACTCGTAACTTTTTGATTGTATATTATTATATGAGCGGAAAAGGTCGAATCGTAAGTCATAATTTACAGTTTTATCAAAAATTATATTAACATGTATGTACATATAAATTTAGAGAATCACATACATGTAACATGCATGTGTTATAAAATTGCTTTTAATTGTCTGGGTGACGAATTGTTACTGACGATAATTAAGAGTTCTCAGGAAACTTTTTTCATTGAGCTATTTCGTAGAACAATTTCTCGCTGTATTTTATCTCCTAGGATTTTTCTGAATTTTGTATTTTTTCAAAAAAAAGTTCCGGTTGGGGGTGGTCGATAAATATTTCAAACGAACTAAAAACCAATTGACGCAAATAATGCAACTTTTTCCGAATGATTAATGACTTCTTAGATGTTTTGGATTGATTTTAACCCTAAAGCTCAAACAGAAAAAAATTTAAATTTCAGAAAAATAGGAGTTTTGTACTGTCAACACTGTTGACTAAACAGTTATATGAAAATGATCCCTACTGCGCCTTTTACACCACGCGTCATAACTTTGAGAAAGTGACCAATGAAATAGCCGGATTCTTGAATTAAGTCGACAATCGAGTATTCTGATTGGCCACTGGCTCATAGTTATGACGCGTGGTGTAAAAGGCGCAGTAGGGATCATTTTCGATATAATATAAAATTAATATCATCTTTTTTGAAAAAACTTTTAATTAATGTTTACTTTTGTTTGAAATCTAGAATTCTCAATGTAAAAATCAAAAAAAAAAGTTTTAACTTGTACAATACAAATCGGGGATATTCCGGTTCGCGAATTTTAGAGCGTGGGCGCAGCTATTGTGTTGGTACCGCCGATGAGTGACGCGCATTGTTAACACACAACTGAGGAAACCCCTAACTCCCACTGTACTCTTTTAGACATGCAGCAGTTCAAAAACTCATTTTTACTGTATCAGTTAGGGACAAATTGACCGACCCTTCAACAGTGTACCAGTTAAGGCGTTGTGTACCAGTTAAGAGTGTACCAGTTAAGAGTGTACCAGTTAGGGATCGTACTGTAACTGTTTATTATTAACACCAGGTTTTCATTCAATTTACATGAATTGCCACAAAAATACAAACTGTCTGACAAAAAGTGTTTGTATTATTAAAATTAAAAAAAACATTAGTTACTAAAAAAACTTTTTAAAAACAAAATCTCGACTCCACAAAATTTAGCAATTTGATGTCATTTCTGTTTTAAATGCGAACTTTCGATTGCATGACAATTTATCAATTTTATTCGTGAATCTTATACAGGGGGGAATATTGGCAGTGCAATTTGGCACATTCGGCGATATTAGCACATTTGGCGATATGGGGACAGAAATAACTTTTATTTCAAAAAATGATGATTTTATAAGGAGTTTCACAATAGATTCGAATGAAGTGAATCACCAAAATGCGAAGAATTAAATACTTCACCAAATGCAATCAAATTTAAGTTGAAAAGAGTAAATTTGGGAAATTCAACCATGAGAACGACGTCATTTATGACGCCCACAAAGTAATTTGTAATAAAATGTCAAAAAATTCGGCGATCTTGGCCATTTTCGGCGATATTGGCACTGGAAGTATTTTCGCTCAAAATCGTGAAATTGCGTAGGTTTTTTGGCAATTTCGACAAATTCAGCCATATTAGGCCGGCGCTATAGACCCTCCCGTGTGAAAAGTGATCTAACAGTTCCAAGACTACAAAAATTACAAAATCTAGAACAGTTTAACTTCCGAAGTAAAATAGTGAGCTAAATAGACCAGTTTTTATGCCTACTTTCATAATAGAGAAAAGTGACGATGCTTCCATTTATCATTCAGGTTTTTTTATTTAGCATAAAAATTAGTCTACAATGGGCATCAGGGGTTTTCTCGAGTTGTGTATTTACAATACGCGTCACTCATTGGCTGGTTATACCAAACACAATAGCTCCACACAAAAAATGTCGCGAACATGCAAAATCTCTATAAGTATTGTATTTAGCTCACCATTTCACTCCTGAAGTTAAATTGTTCTAGACTTTGTACTATTATACTGAAGCTTGTACAGCCTGAGTTTTCTCGTTTTTACTACGTTTTCTTCGTCCGCCGGTAGACAGTCAAGCGCGACGAAAAAACATGTTCAAAAACCAACAAATTTTGGACGAAAACGTCCCTCATTTTTAGAAATCGAGTCTCGAAATATTCTACCTTCGCGGACAAAAAAAACTTCGTCTTCATTTAAAAAATCGGTCTCGATATCAACTCTAGATTTTAAATTATGATTACTAAAAAAGTAATAAATTTCAAAAAACGAAAATAATTAATTAATTGTATCGACCTAGAGAATATCGAAACGAGCCAATGAGTGGCGCCCATAAGGCAACAAACCCTGATATCGATTACGGGGCCCTACGGTCAATTTTGCCATTTTTTCTCTTCACAATTCAACCCAAGTTTCTCTCAGATACACGAAAAAGATCGTTTTTAGATCTGGGAGCCCACCGTTCACTTTATGCCCATTTTTCAGTTTGGGAGCCCACCAGTCACTTTATGCCATTTTTTAGTAATATTTCAGTTTTGCCCACGCAAATATTTAATTTGGGGGCCCACCGTTCAATTTATGCCGATTTTTCAGTTTGGGAGCCCACCGGTCACTTTATGCCATTTTTTAAGATCTGAGTTGGAGGCGCCACTGAGCTCTACAAAATAAATCGCAGAATATGATCTCACCTGGGAATATTTAAAATCAAATTACAGTTATCACTTTTGTTAGTAAAAAAGGTATTCCTTTCATTTAAAAGATCATTAGGTAACAAAATTTTGGTCATTAATTTATCCCTTGGTTTTTGGGTGCCGGAATCCGTTTGTGATTATCTCTTTCCGTTCTCAAATGGCAGAGGAAAAACTGGTGAGGTAACCTAAAAAAAGTTACCTTATTTATATTTGCTACTCGTATAGGCCTTTCTGATTGAATTTTTTTATTTTGAAATTTTTTTGTTTCTAATTATTGTTATTAAGGATTAAACGCAGCAAATTAAATTTTTGGAAAAAATAACTTTCGTTCAAACATTTATTTATTGATATCAGCAATGTTTCGATTTGTCAAGCTTAACGTTTTACATACAGAAGTTTCGAATCTTAGTTAAAATTCTTTAAACAGTATTAACTCCCGTAGTGTCTTTGGAGCCATTCGTGGCTCGATGGCCTTTAATCGCAATTTAGGACCCTTAATCGTGTATGAATGACAATTTACAAAGTGATAGATCCACTATTTAGATAATTGACGTTTGTGCGTTTTTTTTCGAAAATTTTTACTCGTATTACAGTATTATTTTTTGCCAAAAAAAAATTAAATCATCAAAAAAAGCCTTTGAGCAGGATAAGAAAATTCTTAGACTTTTTTCCCATTACACCATAGCCTCAAAATAATCACGTGACCGTATATTCAAAGAATAAGGTTAATAAAGTAGTACTGTTTTTTTTCAAAAATTACTTTATACAATTTTTGAAAAAAAATGCAGTGGTTCTTTAGAAGTTTTTAAGAATTTTTTTCCATTACACCAAAGTCCAAAAACGATCACGTGACCTTCAAATTTGAAAATGAGGTTTTGGTTCAAGTAAACAAATGGTAATCAAATTACGTCGAAAAAACTTTTGAGCCAATAAACACCTTATTTAAGAGTTTTGAACATAATGATATTTTCCAAAAACGTCACGTGATCTAATTTTTCAAGAAATAAGGATTAATTTATGACATATTCTAAACCTTATTTTTTAATTATTTTGTCTTGTGATTTTATTCGGACTCTGGTGTGATGAGAAAAAAATCTTAAAAAGTTTGAAGTTAACCCTGGAATTTTTTTGACGTGATTTGAGTGCTTTTTCAAATTACTGTACTATGCCTTTTTTTCAAAAGTACTGAAATCACGTGAAAGACCCTTAAAAGAATCGTAACGAATTTCTAAGACTTTTATTGCATTACAGTAAAGCCTACGGTTTAAATAGAGCATTTCTAGAAGTCAAAACTTCCTAAATACTGATCACATAAGAATGCGTAGGCGAAAGAAAGAAGATAGTGAATCTTTCTTATCACGAGAAATAAATTTTCCACAACAATTTAAGAGTCATTTTACTAGAAAATTTTGTTTAAAACATTCAATTTTTTTTTGCAGATCTAATACCCAAATTGGTGACGGTATAATATTTCGAATTTGAAAATGTCAAATTAACCCTAAATTTGGGTTACTTATGCACTTGTTTGTGAGAATCGGCGAAAATGAGAGAGTTTTTAATTTTCTTATTCACATTTGATGACTTTTATGAACTTTTCTGACAAATTGTTTTTATAGGACTGTAAAGAATTTTTTGAATAATATGATTACCATTGAAAAAATATATATTTATATTGAATCTTCGGTTTTATGCTTGATTAAAACGCAAAACCACGGATGGCAAAAAGACACTACGGGTCCAGAGATTGTCGGCCACTACGGGAGTTAAACCTACACGAATAGAAGATTGTTTATTTCTTGAAAAAAAGATCACGTGACGTTTTTGGAAAATGCCGTTATGTTCAAAATTCTTAGATTATGTGTTTATTAGTCCTCAAAAATTTTCAACGTTATTTGAATACTATTTGTGAACTTGAACCAAAACCGTATTTCTTAATTTGAAGATCACGTGATTATATTTGATGTGACGGAAAAAAGCCTTGAAAACTTTTTAAAAACCTCTAAACTAATTTTAAAAAGTGTTTTAAGCATTTTTGATAAAAACAGTGATATTTTCGCCAACCTAATTTCTTGAATATACGATCACGTGATCATTTTTGGGCTATGGTGTAATGGAAAAAAAGTCTTAGAATTTATTTTGATCACGATCAAAAGTT
>SCLH01063251.1:12086-22108 GCA_004367855.1 Oikopleura vanhoeffeni
GTAACTCATTATACTTTGTATGCAAAGATAAGGTTTTTGATGAATCTTTGAGATTAAAAAAAAATATTTGTTACAGCGTGATGTTTTTCGATTTCTCCTCTTTTTACCCAGACGGGTAGACATCCAAAATTGCCTATACTTTGCTTAAGATTTTGGCTGTCTAGCCGTCTGGGTAAAAAAGAGGAGAAATCGAAAAGACTCACGCTGTAATGTTTTGGAATTAGGCTGCAACCCTCTAGAAAAAGTGCCAAAATTAATCTTAAAATTTTTGTCAGCCTTGTGCCATGACCCAATTTTTCACGAATGATCATTTATTCACGTGGGATCGACGTTCGGGCCCGGAATTAAGATTTTTCCCTAGGTGGCGCTAAATCGCAAAATGATCATGAATGCCGTGAAAAAAAAAATGATCATTTTTGCGATTTAGCGCCACCTAGGACAAAAAACGAAATTCCGGGCCCGAACGTCAATTCCCACGTGAATAAAATGGTCATTCGTGAAAATCGTACAAATTGGGTCATGCACGAAGCTGACAAAAAATTTTAAGATTAATTTTTGGCACTTTTCTAGAGGTTGGACAGCCTATTCCAAACATGGAATTTTTTTTTTAATTTCAAAGATTCATTAAATTCTCTGTCTTTGCATACAAAGTATATGAAGTATTACTGTTCTCCGTTTATCTTGAGCCGCAGTTTAAAAAGGGTCCAGATTGCCTCGGACCACCCCCGTAAGGCCTCCGTGCATTTGACAGATACGGTCTTGATGAAAAACTTTTTTACTGGGTTTATATATTCTTCTCAATATACCATCAAAATGATGTTTCATAATCCAGCCAACTTTTGTAACCACAGAATTTACGAATTATTGCCTTTAAAAAGGAAATTTTGAGTTCGAATTTAATTTTCCGAATTCGACAAATTATGAGAAATTTATGAAAAAAGTTCGGAACATCATCAAAAAAATGCCTTATTTGTGTTCAAATATTTTTTGCATTATTTGTTTCAGAATAACGAATAAAACTCTTCAATATGGCTACTTAAATTTTTCGCGTTGGTGACCACATATTTTCTATATGCTATTTGAAAAATGATATGACACTTTTTTGATATTTTTTGTCGAAACTTTTTGGAAATATTTTGAAAATTTTTCTCATTCTGGTTCAAAATTTTCTAACTAATTTTTCTGGAATCTTTAGCTGAAAATATGAGGAATGCCTTCTTTCACTATATTTAAACATTATACGTTTTGTTTCTTCGCTCTTGTTTATACTCTGAATCATATTTTTTTAAATGAAAATACGGTTTGCGCGAAATGTACTCTAGCCCTCTTTAATCGAAAATAAAAAAATAATCCACCGAGACTTGCCTAATTGGTAAGCCGACTCGTTCACCACGCAAATTATAAATATTTCTTTCGATGTGCTGAAATTTTTCGTCTTTTTTAGGAAATTATAATTTTCGATTTTGACGTAGAAATCATATGAAATTAAATTTTATAAATTTTCGATGGTGGTCTAGAGTCTAGACCATTTTTTAAAGCTTCTAATTAGTAAAAAAGTAATTGTAATGTAATTTAGACACCTAAAGTACCAAACGCTCGTTTTCAGAGTGTTTATTTAAAAGACGATTAATAAAGTTAAAATAATCGATCTGAAAAAAAAACAGATAATACAAAGTGAGCTCAAAAGTAGCAACTTACGTTTGAAATCCTTTTTATTCGAAAATTATGAGGTGGCAAAAAGTTTCCCATGAAGACAAAAAAATTGAAAAAGTGCAAATTTGCCAAAATGTACCAAGGCCCTTAACTCTTACCGCTTAAAGGTATTTTCCAATTGATGCTTTAATTGTTGAAATAGTGTCGCAAGCCCCGAACGGCAGAATTCACAAAAAAGGCGTCGTTAATGACGTTTTAATATCTGTACAAAGATTTCTTTAAATTATTTCAGTTCCGAGATATCTAAAAACATACAAGTTGAAAACTTTCTAAATTTTATATCTGAAAATTCCAGATTAAACAAAAACGTTGGTTTGAACAATAATTACACGTTTCTTCACAAAAAATTCAATGAAACTGCTGGCTGTCTATGATTTGTGGTAAACACAAAACTTTGATGATTAAAATTAAACTAAAAAAAATGACAATTTTAATGTTCAATGTAGCTTGCTGAGCAAACAAATAAGAATGAGTTCTAACTGGTACTAACGCCTTAGCTGGAAATTTTTTATAGCGGTAGTTGTATCAGCTAGGGGGACGAGGACTGGTCGGAGTAAATAAATCTCGACATATTTTGAGGCATTTTGAATTTTTTGTCTTTTTTCAATATTCTTATTTTTTGAAATAATTTTCCGCGGATCATTCGACTGCATTATTCCGGCAAAATTTAGCAACATATGAATCTGACTGCTTCACCCGGGGTAGAGATTCACATACAACACTTATAAAGGGTACGCTATTCGTTGTTGCGTATTTAAATAACCCAATCAGCGTTATTTTCAAGCAAAATTAATAGGCATGTGAAATTTTGAGTCAAAATTTCAAATTCTAGCAGAAAAACCAAATTGGCAAGACCAATTTGATCGGAACCAGTAATCTAAAACTTCAAAGAAGGTCAGCAAGGTTTTATTCTGAATTTAAGATGATCTAAAAAGACGGAAAACAGGTCTTGCATAATATAGTACCCCTATAATTCTAGGAGAGTGGCTAAGTTGAGTAAATGATATTAGAAATTTGGCTCTATTCAAAATAACTCTTCCGGGATTATAAATTCAATTCACTAAAGCTCTGATTCTGATGTGAACGTTCAAAAACGACCCATTTCGGATCAGACTTGATAATTTAACGTGTCAGTACAAAGTCCTTTATCTCTCCGAAGTCACATTTACCCTCCGAGGCATATAGCCTTTTGAAAGGCTAAATCCACTTTGAATCAGCCAAAAATGATGGAAAAAAATCGCCTAAACTTCTCCTTCTAATTCATTTTAAATTCAACAATCTGAATCTAAAAATAATTTCTTAAATTTTTTCGGATACTGGGTTCAAATTTTATGACGAGTTGATTGAAAAGCGATTTTTCGCTTAAGTTTTACTTCTGAAAAATACTTTTTGATCCAATTTGGAATTAAAATTTCAAATGAGATTGTTTTTAGAAAAGTGTTTTGAGTACAATTCGCAAGAAAAATTAGCCTTCTGGACATATCTGGAGCAAAAATATTTTTTAAAGGAGTGAAATTTCAAAATATCTTATTTTGATATAAGTATGGATAAAATGATAAGTTGTAAAAAAATATATAATTTGTTAAAATCATGCCAGAGTGGTACTCTTATACCATATTTGCCTTAATATTGTATTAATCAAATAATTTCATTAAATCGAGAAAACTAATAATTTTTTCCTTAAAAACGTGACTTTTTCATGAATATTATGAACTTATTTAAAATATTTTTTGATTCCCAACAGATAAAGTCAATCAAACAAAAGTATTGAGTAAAACAGAGCTGCTCTGTCAGAGCTCTGTCAGAGCACTGCGCAGTTATCAAGATTAACATTCATTTCCTGGAGCCTACCATGAGGTAGTATCCCGCGGTTAATTTAACCTTGCTTTTCTCTAAAATTAAACATAGAATTTCTAGAATATGAATTTTCGAAAATTCACCTCTTCAACTTGATCATAAGGGACATATTGATGGTTTATCTTATAATAGTTTTCTGTGAACAACGCTCAAAGTATAGCCTCATTAAGGCTATTATGCCTCGGCGGATTTTTTTTATATGCCTTTGAAGGTTAAGAGGGTTAACGACGCGGATTTGGAGTTTTGAGAATAAACACATAATTCAAATTTTCAAAAACATCAATTATGTGCCAAAAAAACAATACGATGTCGCCGAAAATTTTTTGCCAAAAAATTCCGGCGATATTGGGCACCCCCTTTCTACTGAGGGCCAATATCGAAAATGATCCCTCCTGCGCCTTTTACACCACGCGTCATAACTATGAGCCAGTGTCTAATCAGAATACTCGATTGTCGACTTAATTCAAGAATCCCGTTATTTTATTGGTAAACTTATGACGCGTGGTGTAAAAGGCGCAGTAAGGATCATTTTCGATATCACAGGAAGTTTTTTGCCATATTGCGTAGGTTTTTGCCAAAAATTTATCTAATTGTAAAAAAAAAAACAATAGAAAATTTGATAATTTTTTTCAAAAATTTGAAACTTTTATTTAAAATTTGATTTGAGATTTTTTCTTAAGTTGAACAAGTTTTTTCAATTGTATCAAAAATATGAAGAATTGTCAAATTTTTAGGAAAGTTGTCGAATTTTAATTTATTGTTAAATTTTTGCGAAAATTGTAAAATTTTTGATAATACTTTATTATTTGTGAGAAAATTGTCAAATTTCAATCAATGAAATCTTTTAAAAAATTGAAAATTAAACTTTTTTCGAAAAGTTTTTCAATCTGAAAAAATTTTTCAAAGTTGAAAAAAAAATTTAAATTAAATTTTGAAGACAATTGACCAATTTAATAAAAATCATAAATTTTTTTAACAGAGGTTTAAAAATTTTGATAAAAATTATCAAATTTTGTATAGAATTTGTAAATTTTTTTTCAAAATAAGATTATTTCTTCCAAATTTGAAAACTTCCTGAAAATTTGGCAATTTTTTCTGCTCATATCTCAACAAAAATAGATAAAAACATAAAATCCCCTTCGGCCGATTTTGGGCTCATTTTTCAAGAAAATTAAATAAAAAATATAATTCCCCTTTACCCCCCTAAAACGATATTGGGCCCCTGTATATACCAGACCTCGGCAAGCCAGAGGTATTTGTGCTGGCTTGACTTGGCTTGGCTTGACTCGAGTCAAAATCTCTCTGGCTTGGCTCGGCTTGACTCAAGCCAAGCCAGTGGTGCGAGAGCTGGTAATATACCGTGTATATCGAAGATGATCCTACGGCCAGCTTTCTTTCTCAGCGTCATTACTGTGACGTCAGAATAAATAGTGACTAATCAAATCACACGATTCCTAAATTAATTGATAATCGTGTCATTTGATCTTTTCTGATATCACAGTTTTGAAGCTAAATGAAAAAACTGGTGGAAGGATTAATTTCAATAAATTGATAGAAAACTTTCGGTTTAATGGAATTTTTAAAAAGTGAACAAGTTTCGAAAATCAAGGCTAAAGCAATCGAAAAGGTCATCGTTTTTTGCACAATAAATAAATTTTCAATTTAAAATTACGAATTTCGAACGTATTTTTGACCAGAAAACTTAAAAGAGTACTCAACGGTTTTTTATTTCAGGTCAGGGACATGAAAATACACCAAATAGCCTCAGGAAAGCCACAAAATGCATTTCTGGTTATATCATCGAAAAAATTATCTAAAATTATAGATTTTTTTATTTTTTCTTGTTATTTTTTGGGAAAATACATAAAAAGTCAATTTTAATAAAAAGTTTTGCAGTAGCTTTAATTTGAGGGTACTTTCGGTACAATCAGATGGAAAAAGTTTTCTAGAAACTCATAAAATTTACTTCCAGTTGAACTAAAATGCAATATTGTATTTTTATGAGCATATCATAAATTCAAATTTTTATCAGAAAGCAAGGAGACATATTTCTCCAACTCATACCAAATTTTGAAAAATGTGTCGGGCGTTTTTGAGAAAATCAAGCTCAGAATTTTAAAATCTCAAAAATTTACTGTTTTTTCTAATTCTAGAATATGTCTGATTGAAATTTTGCAAAAAAAATCTGGTTGTCATAGATGGAGTACCGACTGTTATCATGACAAAAAATCATAAGTTTTCATTCAGCCGTTATGGGGAAAAAGACATTTAAAATAAATCAGTGTTCTTAAACTCCACTCCCACTTGGTACTGTGGTGCTGATGAAAATAGAGTTTTACCTTATGTTGATAGCAGGGTAAGATCTTCGAGTCAGTCTTTTCAAATTTTTATAACTTGTTTCGTTTTATTTTCAGCCCCGATTGAAAATACAAGAAACCTTTGAGTACCTTCTTAATTCTGAATGTTTTGGACCTTTTTTTGCATTTTAAAAATTTTCAAAAATGCAAAATCCTGCCCTTTTTTGAAAAACGGTCTTAATATACAGTGGGTGAGACCAATGAGCAACACACGAGCTTTTCGAAAAAGTGTTGCCCATTGGTCTCACTGTCGCCCATTAGTCTCACACGAAAGATGTTGCCCATTGGTCTCACTAGTCTGATTTTTTTAATTTGATTCATGTAATTTCTGAAAACTTAAACACAGTTTTTTCGATAGTTTGTTCTAGATTCTAAAATTTAACAATTATGTTATGAAATTTAACAAATATATATTAATTTATTTTAAATTTATCAAAATTATGGGGAAAAATTTCAGGGTGTTGCCCATTGGTCTCATGGGTCTGTAAAAATAAAATCTGCGAAAAAGTGTTGCCCATTGGTCTCACTGTTGCCCATTGGTCACTGTTGCCTATTGGTCTCACCCACTGTATGTCATATTCGACTTGAACACCCAGACAAATAAAGTATGAACTGAAAAGTTATAAAGAACATATTAAAGTATAAAACTGTAAATTTGAAACTGCACTCAAAGCACCTTCCTCAGCATGTGATAAGTAAATGATTAGCCATATAATCCAACATTCTGGCCTCCTAGGTTTCTAGTCCAGGTTACCGATCATCTCGTTTTACTCCCGTCCTGCCTCAGTAAGCCCCTTTCTTAATTTGACTTTACGCTTAGATAAAATGTTCACCAAAACAGATCCCTGGAATATACCAAAACAAAATTAGGAAAAAGCAATAATGATCTAATAATCGAAAATTGGGTAAGGTTGGCCCGAAAATTTCTTTTTGCCTACGGTAGATGATTTTTTGATATATGCTTAAATAATATGCTTAAAAATTATGAATTAATATGATCTATGCAAAACAAATTGCAAAACTTTACCAGGAAAGTGTTCAAAAACGCAAAGCTGTATTTAAATCGTCTTTAATTTAGATTCTATACTATATTATACGACTAAATTCCAAGAATAATTTCGAACAAATTTATAAGCTAATTTTTTCGAAAAATGCTCATTTTTAAAAAACGGAACATAATTTCTTATCAAAATTATTCTTGGGTCAATTTCTTATCACAGAAACTAAAAGTGCTCCGAGAAAAAATAAAAACCTGAGCTGGTCGATTTCGCTGTTCCTACCTTCAAATAGGTTGTTCGACGAAAGCTCGGTCTAGATGTTATTATATCAGAATAAATGAAATGTAGTCACACATGACAGATAATTTATCGATGAAATAAAATTTCATCAGAGCATGTCATTTTATATTGGATTTTATTGAAACATAAAAATCTGGAACTACTCAAGTTTGCGGAAGCTTTAAAATAAAAATCAATAAAATTTGTAATTTTAACATTATTCACGATTTTAAACTATAAAAAACTCAAAGTTGATAATAAACAAATGTCCATATTTTAAAATATTTGAAATCCAAAAGTGAAACTAATCGCAGAAATCATTCGGAGTATAATTGGTTCAAATTTCAACCAATCAAATTCAACCCAAACCTATCAAACATTTTAGTTTATTTTCTAGATAAGCGCATTAGCAGACGTGAAATTTAATCTGAGGTGTTTCGACCTTTGAAATTTGCATTACCTCGGATACAAACCTGCAGAATGTTTGTAGCCAATCCAGAACCTCAGTTTTAAATCAGTCATCAGAAACCAGCTGACTCAGCTGAGCTGAGTCTCTTCAAAATTCGAAAAATTGAAAAAAAATCTATTTTTTTAATTTTACGTTTTCTACACGGTAATTTCTCAAAAATCAGTCATTCTGAAACCACGGACAGAATATGTCATCACCAAAAACCAGATTCCCATTTTTTTTTTGTTGATTAAATACGAAAATTATTCTGAAAACTTGTCAATAATATTTATAATTTATTTTGGAAAATTTAAATAAAAAGTTTTTCAAGATCCTTGTTCAATCGCAGAAAACCTCTGATTGAACATAATTTAAAGCTGCAAATCTATGTTTTTCAAGAAAAAAGTCATTGACGAGTAATGAAAAATTGTTAAAAATAAATTTGTTCCGTATATATCCGGCTATCGGAAAAAAGTTTCAGAGACCGGAACTCGTTGAACGTGGATTTGACTTGAGCTTATTTTAATGATTATTTTGATTCCTGAATTTTATGTTTTAGTTGACCTTTGCAATGCGACTTAGGCAGCGTGTTTTCGAAACTACTTTTTACATTTAACGATCCCTGATCCGTTTGGATCAGATTTACATCCAAAATTTTATAAAATATCGCATATATTATATTTTGTGAGCAAAATTGTATCCCCTCATAATTTGGTATAAATTTGACAAAATTTTGTATTATATAAAAACGTTGTCAACGAAAAAAAGTAAAAATTTCAAAAACAAAAAGTACGACTCAAATCGTATGAAAGTTTTTTGTCACACAAATTCCGAAGGTAAAGCAAGTTCGGACCATAATGCAATTTGCACAATTCCGGAGAATTTGGGAGCCATGAAGTCTGATAGCGAAACAAACCATAGTCTTATCATACGACCCAAATGACTCCAATAAAAATTTCTGACTGATCAATTGAAATTTCCTATTATAAAAAATTAGGCAGTTTTAACAATTTGGAGAAGAAGTTTGGGAACAAAAACTTTTAATTGCGCAGTATCGGACCATGTACGTAATTATCATAGCCGTTATTATCGGACACCCTGTGGAAACTAACTTTATTTGTCTAATGTCTTAACCTCAACAATGGCTTTTGTACTGAAATAACAGTATTTTTGTGGTGAAATGAGAATTCGGTGTCTAAAACATGCTTACCACATCTTTCTTCATTCGTAAAAAACAGGAATAATTTATCTGTAATTCAATTACGAAATTATACAATGTGGTCAGCACCGATTTTGCTTTTGATGTTTCACTATGACATAACAAACCACCTTGAAACACAGATCAATATATCAGACAAACATTTCTTTTAAAAATGTCAGCTTATATCTAAAAATTGTCACATTCTTGTACACATTCCTTTACCAACGGAACTCTATCTCAAAAACGTTAACTATCTTTATAGCGCGAGTTTGAATCCCACTTATGTTGTCTTAGTAATTGCTTGAGTGATTACACACCGATCAAATTTAGCGGTCACAATATCAAGCAATCTTGCCTTATAGGTATAGTATATTCATACTCAAGACAATCACTAAGACAACATTAGTGGGATTCGAACGCGCGCTATAGTGATAGTAAACGTTTTTGAAATGGAGTTCCGTTGGATATGTACGGAAAAGGATATGTAGATATTTTTGATAATTACCAAAAAAAAAATTTTGTAAGAAAAGCTTGTTGCGCGGTTATTCAGATCCAATTCATTTTAATTGGTTGCATTATTTGAATATTGCAAGTCAAAAATAATTGAAATTACATCTCAATCTATAAGTAAACAACCCGTTCTCTAGAAATAGGCTGAAATATAAATTACGTTATTATTTCGGCAATTCAATTGGTTTATTCCATCTTCAAATTATCGACAACACATTTTCTCACTCAATGGAAGATTTTAAACTTGACGGGCACCACTTTTGAAAACATTTAAGAGAAAATCAGATTTCAATATTTTTAAGAATTGTGTGATTCGATTGGTCAATACAAGAATCGACAAAATATAAATTTTTGACGTCACAATAATGATGACGACATTCTTACTGTCATCGAAGTTTTATCTCTCGAGTTTACTTGTTACTTCACGTTACTTACGTGCTCCAGAAACGGTTTTTTGTATTTTCAAATGAGTTATTTGTCTGAAATAATATTCCTATCAATTTTAAAATATTAATGTAGGAACATAGTTTCCCTTTGAAAGAAATGTTCTAGGTTCATAAAATGATATGTGATCGTCAGCACTGGAATTTTTCGAGTTATTTGATTAAGTTGAAATATTACTGACATAAGAATATTAACATAATTTGCAGAATTTGAAA
>SCLH01063252.1:8656-25087 GCA_004367855.1 Oikopleura vanhoeffeni
GTTACAGCAAATGAGCCATTTGAGTTATTTATAGTTATGAATAAACGGAAAAGTACATTTTGCCAAGAAAAATTTAGAGACCAAAATTTTTTTTTTCAAATTTTCAAAATTTTCGAAAAAAGCAAGGTTTCTCATTGGCTTAAAATCGGCTTCACCAAACAGGGAATTATTGCTATAGACGTGTTCGTTTAAATCTTGTGATTCCAACGATGTATAAGCTCATTTTTAAAACCATTATTTTAGAAGATTAATGGCGTTACAAATATTGAAAAATGCCAATTTTCAAGAAAATTACGTCATTTTGCCATAAATCACCCAGAAATCGCGCACGGAAAATTGCGCGACTATTACCTAAAGATAGCTCGCGTCAAGGCGCACATATTACATGCCACAAAATCAAAAAAATTTTCGGCATCACGTGTATAAGTGCGTTACAAATATTGAAAAAATGCCATTTTACAATAAAATAACGTTGTCCATAAATCACCTATAATACGCCCGACGAAAATTGCGCGACTATTAATAAAGATAGCTCTGTAAGGCACACATATACATGCCACATAAATTAAAAAAATATTCGTATCAAGTCGTAATGGCATCAAAACATTGAAAAATGCATTTTTCAGAGAAAATTACGTCATTTGCCATAAATCACCCATAAATCTCTCGACGGAAATTGCGCGACTTTTACATAAAGATAGCTCTCGTCAAGGCGCACATGAAAATAAGCATATGCATCATTAAAGTCTTTTATGCTCAAAATTCTAGAAGAAATAAACGAAAAGATTATTTTTTAGAAAAATTTCACTTTTGAAGAAAATTACGTCATTTGCCATAAATCGCATGGCGGAAATTGTGAGACTATTCCATAAAGATAGCGCTTTTTAAGGCGCACACATGAAAATAAACATATTGCATCATTTCAAATCTTTTATGCTCAAAATTCTAGAAGAAATAAAGAAAAGATTATTTTTTAGAAAATTTCACTTTTGAAGAAAATTACGTTCTTAAATCTGCTTCCCAATCTTTGATTTTAAGAATTGACTATTGTTTTATATGATATGATTTATATGATTCTTTTATATTATATTCAATCTTTTATGCTCGAAGTTCTAGAAAAAATAAATAATTTTCATAATTAATGTTCAGAAATATTTTATCAAAAGTGTTTGCAGGTTTTTGCTCGTGAAAAACACGATTAGCGTGAGCGCACCCCTCGTTTCTGGCGCTGTAGATTTTTTTCTTAGCACATTTCCGGGAATCCACTACGAATTAAATATAGGCAAGGTTTCATTGTATAATATATGTGAAAACAAAAAAAAATTCCCGTTCTGATTTCGAGAAATTTTGATTTGAGTGACTTTCAAACTAGGTTTTAGACGTTATGTACCGTATTTTTCAAAAAAAATTAATCAACAAAAAAAATTATTTGCGTAGTGTATCAACGGTGAGTCCTACGAAAAATAAATAATATTCATAATAAATGTTCCGAAATATTTTATCGAAGGTGTTTACAGGTTTTTGATCCCTGGCGCGCCACCTGGTGGTTTCTGGACCGCAAGGCCAAGTCCATTGTCATTTTTTTTGCTTAATTAACTTTTGGTCAAATTTTCAGAGAATTTAATTTAGCGAGGAGGATTTCCCTTACAGTCGTTATGGTAGATTTCTCTATTTTTATAATTTCTCTAGTTATGAAATTTCATAAAAAAATAGAGTTTTATTTTTTTCATTTTGGAATCTATCTTTTTGCGACCATCAGAGCTCAGAACCGCCGAGAATTTGCGCCAATCGGTGAAATTGGCTGACGGGCATATTTAAAAATGTTCAAAATGATTTTTTCATAAGTTTTATGCACTTTTTGACCCGCCTACGCACAAATCGTGATTTTTTAACATTTACAAATGGTTTTTCGGGTTGAAATATTGAGTTTTGGAATTTGGTATGACGTAATAATATCCTTAGAATCCCTCAATTGACCCATATTTCTGATCTTTAAAAAATTTCACGGTGGTCGACAATTTGCTGTAACACCCTATGCCCAGCACTAGTTACCCGTTTGTGCGAAGTCAAGGATTAACTTTCGCGAAATACGTCGATCGAAAACTTCCGACTGCGTTGAATTTTCAAGAAATGACGTGGAAAGAATGTGTTTTCGCTCACATCGATAAATTGGATCTTTTTATCAATATCCCTTTATTGCCCTCTCTCAAAGATTTGGTCCCTCAAAAACACGGGGATGAGAAACCGACGCGTCATTTGAAAACAAGTCATCCGATTTAGTCTTTAAAAAGCTTAAACTGAGCACAATTATCTAATTAATATAAACATTAAGAGTTGTTTTTAATAGGACCAATGTTTTTGTTTTTTTTTCTAAGATTACTGAAATTGTCTAATTATTAGTTTTTGTAAAAAATAAAAACAACGGTCTGATTCGAATCAATTTTTATTTTGTATTATTCACTAGATATGTATGCACAGTTTGAGCGATCTAAGAACCTAATCGGCTAAGTCGTTTTTGAAAACCTGTTGTTTTTTCACCCCCCCCGTGTTTTTGAGGGACCAAATCTTTGGGAGAGGGCAATAAAGGGATATAATTATCTAATAAATAATAAATTTGTGACCACTTTCAAGTCCGAAATGCTACATTACGAATTATTCTTTGGCCCCATGGAAATTACTCAGAGGTCACTAGAAGTTTTTGAGGACATTTTAGAAGGTGTCACACCATTAGGAGCAGTGTTCTTAATCGGAATAACTTTCAAACTTCAACTCATGATTTACAAGTCCTACTTTGTGTTTTTATATCCAGCCTGATGCTAGTTTTTCAGGCCAAAATTTTCAAGGAATTTATGGTTTTAGTCTAATTAAAGTTTTCTTAGGCTCTAAATGATTCGGGAAGTGAATACAGTCCCGCAGCGGGGCTCCCGTTCCCGATTAAAAACACTTATCAGGGGGATCAGACTTTTTTTATTTGTGTTTGAATGATATTTTACTCGATCTGAAAAAACGAAAAACAAAGGTAAATGATCAACAATGATAATTTTCGAACATGCTTACTATTTTCCAAATTTTGTACAATCATAATTAAAGTTTGATCAAATAAACTTTGTTAAAATATCAGATCGGTTTTTGATCTAGCCGTAATTTGCTACCTTACTGTGGGGCAGGCCTCAGCAAGCCAGTGATTTGTGGCTGAAGTTATAGCTTAATTTCCAAGCATAGTCAAGCCATGGGTCTTTTGGCTTGACCTGGCTTGAGTCAAGCCACCAAAGCCAAGCCAGTCGATGCCGAGGCCTGCTGGGGTCCCCTCTTTGAAAACAATATTGACAAAATATGGTCAAAAACTACTATTTATTTTAAAATGTTGCTTTATCAGGAAAAAATTCTTTTTCCAACCTTAGTCCATCTTAAAAATGCTCACTATCTCTATAGCGCGTGTTCGAATCCCACTAATGTTGTCTCAGTGAATGTCTTAGTGATTGCTTGAGTGATCACACCAATCAACTTTGGCGGTCCCAATATCAAGCACCCTTGCCTATAATCATACTCAATTCAATCACTAAGACAACATCAGTGGGATTCGAAAATGGGGCTTTATTGCCCTATCGTAAAGATTTTATCCCTAAAAAACACGGGGGGTGAGAAAACATCGCGGTTTTCAAAAACGACTTACCCGATTAGGTTCTTAAATAGCTCAAACTGTGCACAAATATCTAGTAAATATCACAAAATAAAAATTGGTCCGAATGAGACCATTGTTTCTATTTTTTCTCAGACCTTTGTTTCTATTTTTGAACAGAAACTAATAATTAAACAATTTCAGTAATCTTAGAAAAAAAAAAAAATAGGTCCGATTAAAACCGATTTGTAATGTTTATATTGATTAGATAATCGTGCTCAGTTTGAGCTATCTAGGAACTAAGTCGGATGACTCGTTTGCAAATGACGCGTCGTTTTCTTATCCCCGAATTTTTGAAGGATCAAATCTTCACGACAGGGCAATTATTGCCCGACAATAAGGGCACATGCTATTTTCAAAAAATTAAAGCTAAAAAAGGCCTGCATATTTAAAATAATTCTAAACTTTATTAATGGCTTCCGAAAATTTGGTATTTTTAAAAGCACTTCTGAATAGTAAGGACTATATTCTTTTTTCAACTTGAAAATGAAGATTATCTCTAGCGCGTGTTCGAATCTCAGTTATGTTGTCTTAGTGATTGTGTTAGTGATTGCCTTAGTGATTACGCACCAATCAACTTCGGCGGTCCCAATATCAAGCACTCTTGCCGATTATCATACCCAAGACAGTCACTAAGACAACATTAGTGGGATTCGAACACGCGCTATAGAGATAACCCTCATTCTCAAGATCCACTAAGTTTGAAAAAAGGATATGACACCAAAGAACATTGCAAAATCTGAGTTATCCTCACAGACGAAAATCCCAGTAATTAATTGCATGAAAGACAAAATAATCCATTTTGAGCAGAATAAAAGTTTTCTTTCAATGTTATGTACTAAAAATTTCAGGAAACGGATGCGATTCTAGTAGTATTGTCGGACGGCGATTGGGACGATGGCAATGTGGTAAACAAAAGCGACCGTTCAGTGTCTTCGCAAGATGTGAAATTCCGAGCTCAAAAGTTCTTCGAACAAATTCATTTCATGATAGGTAAAAAGCTTATTTTGAAATAATACATTCGTGCGTGTTTGCACAGCAATAATAACCTGTGGTCAACTTCGTTTGCATTTTTCGTTACTAGAAAGTTATGCAAACAAAAAACTTGAATTTTGTAGCCAAATTTGTAATTTTTGTCTCAAGGTTTTGTGATGACGAGCTCATTATCACCTTATTTTTACTAAGAATAACAATTTCTCACTTATAGCCAGTAGTTAAATGATTACAGTGCCTTCGAATTGAGCAGATCTTCTTACGTCATAATAATTTGATTTTTATAGAGAAATTCTTATTGTTTGCTCATGCAAAACATTTTGGACATATCACAAAAGGCTTTCCTGATCATGTTTGAGATAAACCAAGTAAAAATAAACAATAAAAGTCATTAAAATAAAATTGGGGAATGTTTTTTCTCGAGCCTCATTTAGCGACGACTACTCCCTTGAAAACTAAAAAATAACCGAAATCTTGACACGTCTAAAGTGGTGGAAAAAAGTTAAAATTTCACGACCGCTACCCCCTAAACAATACGTTTGTAAGTACAAGAATTAGAAGGTTTTATAAGCGTTTCTGATCTTCACCTCAAACTGTATTTAGCGCCATCTCCGAGATTTTCCAACAATCAAAAAGAATTATTAGAATTGCAATTTCAAAAACCGAAGGAAAGACCAATTTTCATGATTAATGCTTTTAGTGGTTTAAGCGAACAGTTGAATCGCGGTGGCACAGAGGTGATGAATATTATTTCAGACGGTAGAGAAGTGTTAGTTTAGAAACTTTTTAGTTTTAATTGTTCTGTATAATAAACAAAGTAACTCTCCGTGAAGTTTGAATAATCTAGTTTACATTATATATCGATATGTTTTTTAAAGTGTTATCAGGTAAAATGGTTTTTGTCGGAATCGTGATTTTGAAAATTGTTTACAGGGCGCCCGGCGCCGAAAAAACTTACGTGAATTCTCGATTCTTAGTTGAAATCCTTCCAGTGCTCATATCGCCGTCGAATTTGCGTACGTCTTTGCTGCTTTTATTATAAATAACGTGCGGTTGCCTATTTGGGAGTTTTTAATTTTACACATTTTGGTAATCTGATTCATTTTAACCTATTGGAAACGCCAACACATTTTCCATTTTTGAACGAAATACATTATTTATAACTTCATTCAGCCAAAAAAGACAATATCGTTGAAAGAGCCAATATCGCCAAATTTGTTTGCAAATAACTTGTAACTATTTGGCCTCATGTTGTACAGAAAGAGTCGAGCGAACGATCACTTATGAAGTTGACATAAAGAGCAACTTAAATGGGTACTGGTCGCTGGAATTGAATTTTTTCGAACTTATCTTGGCAAACCAGGGCTTTAAGGATATTATTGAGATTGAGCAGCTTGTAGATCTAGCCTTAAGCTTGCGTGAGAAATGTGTGAAAACTTTTTTGTATACACACTCCCTGACACATAAGTGACACAAAAGGACCTAAGCCAAAATGATAAAACTATCTCCTCCCAGGTTTTATGTCGAAATTAGCTGTGATTTTGACATAACTTGTATAAGTGGTAGGCCAAACTTAATCTTGATCAAAATTTCTTATTTCACTCTATTTTTCCTAGAATATGCAGAAAACCACTGTTTTTGGCAATTATCCGTCGGAAAAACTATCTCCTCCTATAAATTATTTTCAAATTCATTCATTTTTTTCTAAGCCAACTCATACAAATACAAACGATAAACTCGGTCATTTTTTTTGGATTTCGACCTTAAACTCGAAATATGATTTTTTAAGGACCAACGAGAAAATTTTCGAAAAAAAGTGCTACGATTTTTTTGTAAGTAGGCTCGAAATANTTTTTTTAATGATTTGGTCAGTAGTGCACTTTGTTATCACCCTAGGTCATTTTGAAGCATTTATATTGCTCCTGAGGCCTCATAAAACCAGCGACCAGTACCCCCTTAACGCATTACAGAAAATAGTGGTATCTGGTAATCTGTAACCACATATTAGGGTTGTTAGAAATAACGATTATATTTGATTCTATAAGTGTTCACCGAATAATTTGATGGGCTGAATTTCTTTGGAAACTTGTCTAAATAAAATACTTCTTTAAATAAAAACAATATTGATTAAATCGAAGTATATTTTTATCAACAACATAGCTCAAAAGTGAGTGAAACTGAACTAAAAATTGTGAAATTTGCAGGGCATAAGGATGAACAGAGGTTTTGCAGAAAAATAAAGCAACAAATTAATTATTGGTTTCATAATATAGCTAATATCAGCATAATATCGCTAATATCAGCATTAATTGGTTTCAAATATAGCTAATATCAGCATAATATCGCTAATACAGCATTATTGGTTCATAATATAGCTTATATCAGCATAATATAGCTTATATCACAATTATTGGTTTCATAATATAGTAATATCAGCATAATATCGCTAATATCAGCATTATTGGTTTCATAATAATAGCTAATATCAGCAAAAATATAGCTAATATCAGCATAATATCAGCTAAATAAGTTAAACAAATTCGGCATTGTGAAACTAATAATGGTATTTCAAAAATGATAATGTTCTTTTTGATAAACTGACAAACTCTTCGTTTGGTACTTTTTTGAAAAATATCTTAGAAATAACTTCGAGGGTTAAAGTTGAGGGAATGGTCAACGCACAAAAGGCTGAACATATTGCAAAACAATTAAAGAAATGTAATTTTTTTTTCGATAATAATTCAAATTTTACTACTGTAGTATTTACAAAAGATTTGTAGGAACATTAAATGTAAGATTTGAAACCTAGCCAAAGTGCTAGAACAGGGCAGGTTTAGGTAAAACATTATTGTTTGCGACTTGATTTGACTTTGTTTATAGAACACCGTATGACCATGAAACTTATCGAAAGCATTTCCTGACTCTGAGTATCCTAGATCAAAAAACAGTACACGATGTTTTTGCTGTATTGAAAGTTGTCCCTCACAGAGTAACGATTGTTTAAATACAGCAAAAGATTTTCTGAAAGGTATAAAGATTTTTGTTTTTGTGTAATGGCGTTGTTATGTACGCCAGTACGGCAGATTTTATGGCAAAAATTGCACCAGCACACTCGTGGTGCGCAAATTGTTGACCCATATAAGAAAGTGAAAAAACAAAATTTTTAATTTTAAACATCATGAATTTAGAAATTTTATTTTGAGGCGATTTTTTGGCATTTGAGGGGATCTAAATAACATCGCGCTCTTACGGCTTATTCTGGAGTTTTGAAATTTGTGCATGAAAATCTTATTGCTTATTTGCTTATTGCGAAATCATTCAGATTTTTATTATTCCTGAAATTGTTAAAAATAATGTTTTTTTGTTATNACGATCACGTGACGTTCGGCGCCCCTGATTGGCCCGAGGGAACATATCCAAATATGGATATCTAACATGGGAACACCTCATTTTAGCTTTTTTTCCGATAGTTAAATGCTTTATTTTCAAGCTGTATTGTTTAATAATTAATTGTTGCATGAAACAAAGAAACCTTGTGCACCGGACCGGTTCTTTTTAATCAAGAAACGTCAAAATACCAGGAAACGCTTTTTTAATTAATCGGATAACATTTTTTACTATATTTTCACTTCCGGTTTATTTTTTTGCAAAATTTTCCAGATAAATAGAAAAGTTAGCCAAAACCGTTCATCTCGAACATAATCTACGTTCCTTCTGACAGTATTTTTTTGAATGAAATCGATCAAGTTTTCGGAAAGAATATTATAAAAAATACCATTAATCAAAGTTCGCTTGTAAAAAGTTCCTGTCGGTCAAAGATAATTATTTTCTTTGTTGAAATTATATGACATCGGTTCAAAATTGACAACATAAATTGATTTAAATCAATGAAACTCGCACAAACGCAACAGTTTTTCCTGAAACGAGAGGCCGGAAAGTAAATGGCGGTGACTTCTTTTTTAACAATCATACTGTTCCAGTATATCCCTTTATCACCNTTTGGTTAGAATGCCTAGCCACAACGTTAAAATCACACGTTAAAAGGAGTAGTGGCTACGCATTCTAACCAAAAGGTTATAAAGGGATATATTCGAAAATTTTGTTTTTTTCAAAACTTAACGTGTCCTGAAATATGAATGTGAAGATAGATCAAAATCACGTGAAAATATCTAAACCAGTAGTCCGAGAATTAAAATTATTTTTAGAATTATTTTTTCGGTTTGTTTCTTTTGAAACTTGTCTTTTGAATTTTGTTATGAAAATTAATCTTAAGAAAAAAAGTTATGGAGCCCAAAATAAAAATGTATAATCAGGCCCAAAAGGGTTCCGTGGCCACGCGTGGCGTTAGTTTGTTTGTTTCGTTGACCACGCCCTTGAAAAACGGAAAAAAGGTTGTGCATTTACTCGAAACATGGATAATGTTATAAATAGGATCCGTCATTTGTGATTATAGCAATAGACTCATACCGCTGAAACTCTTTCTTCCGCCAAAGTTGGTTTTATAATCATGCTGTTTCTTGCTGCTTTTGTTTCCATTTTCAGTTTAAGCTTTTTTTCCAGTTCAAGAATTTTTTTTTCTTCTTTTTCAATTTCCCGAGCCCATGATTGTTCTGCCCAGTCTGAAAATTCAATTATTAATTTGTTGCTAAATTGAAGATTTTGAAAATTAAATGGACAAAAATGGTAAATTCGTCGAAGACTCGGAGATTCAAATTTATTAACATTTTTCGAACATAATTTTTTTTTCAAATTTTTGTCGATTCATTACTTTTATTTCATAATTTCAAGCTTAAAATCGGTTCATCTACTGTAGACTTTTTTTGGCGTGGTTTGCTTCTATGCGATAGGCTTTAAATTTGACTTTAAATCACCTCAAGTATCGACAAATCACTTTTGCCTCGACAGTGTTCGTGTCAGCACTTGAAACTCCGCGGTTATACGCCGGTAATATCTTGATGATATCCCCTAGGAAGTAGATTGTCAAATTCTGGTTTGTCTGATACATTATGTTACGTTAAGTAGTACCAATGTACTAGACCAAACCAAAAAATTACAATCTACTTCTTAAGGGAATATATGATATATATCATATATCCCTTTACACTTTTTGGTTAGAATGCGTAGCCACTACATCTTTTAACGTGTGGTTTTTACGTTGTGGCTACGCATTTAAACCAAAAAGTGATAAAGGGATATGGCCTAAATGGAAGTATTTAAACTTAAATTGAATACAAACAAAAATGGCCAGAAAATTCATCCCAAGCAAATAATCACATTTCTTTCAAGATTGTAATTTTTGAATAAACTTCCAAATGATAATTTTGGTTTATTCTATATTTATATCTATCACGGTACTTGCTGGGGCTTTTATGCCACTTTTTGAGCCCGGATTTTTTTAATTCGGCTTTTGAAAACGACTTATTCAATTGAGTTTTTAGATTTCAAACTGAGCACGAATATTCAGAACAAAAATTAATTATAAAAACTGGTCCGGATCAGACCATTGTTTCCAATTTTCTCACAAAAACTTGTAAAAACAATTTCAGTAATCACAGGAAAAAATCTAAAATGATCAGATTCGGACCATTTAATTTTTTTAAACATATATCTGTTCTTAGTTTGAGAAAAACTGAAAGTTTTATTTTCTCCCCCTTCAAATGATGCAGAATTGATAACACTTACGCAATAAACGTCTTTGACAGTGAATTTTTATACCAATCGTTATAATTTTTACCTTCATGTGACATGCTGCGCCTAAGTGGTGGCTTGATTTCAGCAATGCTTATCGTACTTCGTCTTCTGCTTTCGATAGACATAAACGAATCTCGTCTGCTAGACATTGATGTGTTGGAGTCTCGTCTACCACTTACGGAATTGAAAGAATCTCGCCGTTTTCGTTCCGTTTCGTTTTCTTTCTGTTTGACCCATTCCTCATAGCTAAATTTGAAGTTAGAATCAGAGATCGGCACGAGAAATATAACAATCATATCGGATCGGAATGATGAGGCGAGAAAAGTAAACTATATAGGATCGATTAGCAAGTGGTTACAATTACGAAAATACATCGTCTCGTATCGGATCGACGGACCCCAAAAGTTTAATCATATTGGATCTTATCGGAGCGACCGCCGCCCATACTTTCAATCGTATCGAATCGAATCAACTGCTACTTAAATCACGACTATATATAGTTGGATCGAAAAAACAATACGATCCAATTTGATCTCATTATTCAAACACGATCTGAGTCAGATCATTCGACCCAGTGTTCCCGGTCCCTGCCTGGAATTTCCATTATATAATTCTTTGCCATTTAAATATTTATTTTGATAAACATCTTGAGGTATTTAGGAAAAATTGAACGAAATTTCTTTCGACCAACAAATTTGAGTGAAAGGGCTATTTTTTTCATTGTTTCATCGTTCCAGCATACGCATGATAGCCAAAAACCCTGAAATGATTAATTTTTGTATTGCCTAAGGTACCTTAAACATTTTTTCAATTTCTTTTTGTTTTCTTCTTCAGTTTTCAATTTTTCTTTCTCTCCAGCCTCTTTTTTGCTTTCTCGATCTACAAACAATTGTGCATCCTGAATGAAAAATTTCAAAAGCTGCATTGCGAGACGTCCTGACAATGATCAAATGTTGAGTGCAACAGATAATCTGTGCCCAATTCATTAATATTTAAACTTGGTTTTTCACATAATAAAAACAACGTATCTTATTTAAGCATAAAAGATCTTCAACATCATTATTTTGTTTTGCAGACCATCTTCCATACAATACAATACCGATCGGATTCAATTTTTTCAAAAAGTATATAAATTATGGAATGAGCAATGTTCCGTTGCTTTTTTTTCAGATTCTCCGGAAGAAATTGATATACTTTTAATGTTCGGCAAAATAAACTGTTAAAATTTAAAGCAAATATATCTTAAATCCTGGAAGAGAGGCATTTTTCAGTAAATCAAGCCGAAATTTAAGCTTGATTTACTAAACAACGCCTCTCTTCCGGGATTTAAGATATACAGGGCCCATGCAATTTCACGATTTTTGGCTTAATTCCTGCCGGTGCCCATATCGCTGAGATTGCGTTGGCATTTAAAGTTTTATTGAAAATGACCTCAAGGGGGTTGCGATGGCAAAAATGTACTTTTGTACTCCTTTACCAGAATAGCCATTTGGTAGATCTATCCTTAATCTACAAGAAAAATAAATCAGAATAATTTTTGGCCGACCCTGGTGACCACCATGCAGCGAATTCAAGAACACCTTATCAAAATTTCAAAATCTATCTCCTCCTAGAGCTCGCATACGATTTCACTCAAACTTGGTATGTACCACGGAAACACTTATGATTGTTATATGATTTTAGGGATTTTTTAAATTTCCAACTAGTTTTTTCGAGAACGGCGAAAAACCGCCTAATTTCAAGATTTTCGTTATTCGAAATCTATCTTCTCCTAGGTTACATATCAGAATGCAGTATAAATTTGGGAAAAGATGGATAAATATGTTTTTGTTATTATGATGGTGCAGAATTTTGAAATATTATCTTGAATTCTAGAAAATCGCATTTTAGTTAACCGGAAGTAAAATCTTGGAAAATGAAAGTCGTCGGATTTAGTCGAAAGTACCACCAAATAAAAGCTTGAGATTCACCGATCAAAAAATCTTGATATTTTGAGTTTTTCTGGTCCAAAAGTTGATTTCAATGTTTTCCAAAAAAAAATACTTAAAAAAATTCTGAAAAAATGAAAATTTCGAACCTTTTTTGGAATTTTTTTTGTTTTAAATAAGTTTATGCTTTCTGAGTGTTCCCTAGCAATTTCGTGCTATTTTTACATCCCATAGGACTCTAAAAAGGGAACTACCGCTACCTCCTTAAGTGCGTCATGAATGATGTCATATTGAAGTATAACATTTCCCAAATTTACTTTTTCGAATTCTTATTTTATCGCGTTTGGTGGCCTTAGTAATTTTGGACATTTTGATATCTTACTTTTTTTGAACGAAATGTGAAACTCCTTATTAAATTGAAAACAGTTTTCAATTTTTGACATCATTTCGAACGCCTACGAGTTTTTCCTTTCTGCACAAAAACATATTTTTGTCTCCTGAATTATCTCTGACAAAATAACAGGTTTGAGTAAAAACTTTAACCAGGTTAAGGTTTAACCCCTAGACCCATAGAGCCCTAAAAGTGGCTTTCATTTTTTCGAAAAGATCGGAAAGAACAAAAATAATCGAAATTAAAGTTCAAGGTTCAAATCGCCCATAGAATTAGCAATTAATTTCTGAAAAACGATAGAAATTTATTTTTGGATGAGCCGGTCGAAATATATTTCACCCTACTTTTTTTTGGATTTCTCTAAAATTTTTCTTTATCAGTTTTATCTCACAATTTATTTTTAAATTAACAAGGTCTTAAATACTCAGTTATTAGGAATTCGTCTTGACCATCTTTAAAATATAATAATGTTTGTACTAAATGTAGAACTTTTTTTATTTTTTTGTTGAAACAGAAACAAATTGTTGAATGAGAACGGGCGAAATATAATCGCAGACACATTGTTTACATATTTCTATTTCAGAGGTGCGAATTATCGTTCATAGACAAAATCCGTAAGGTCATCGTTTAATCGGAGACCAGGTTTAGGAACAAAAGGTTTCACTTCAGTTTTATCTTTACTAGCATTTCATTTTAAATGTATAGTTCCTGTGGGAAACAGTTGAGTTGACTTCACTTTTTCACAGCGGATGAAATTGATTTATATTTAATTGTCTATATTAATCGGATAAAACATTTGAGTCTATTTTCTTACTCAATGATTTTCACAACAATTAACTCCCCTAACACTTAAACTTTTCCCACTAAATATACTATCAAATCAACCAAAAAAGTGGCTCTCATGCCTCTGGGGGATATCATCTCAATGGTTAGGGGTTAAAAGTTTAAGCTATTTATTTGTCTCAAAATAAATAAAATGTTATGACTAGATTGTACTTACCATCAGCCCACATTGTTCGAATCTTTTCGGACCGTTTGCTCTTCCATCCTGCTCTTCGCATCGGAGTTTCTTCCTTTCACTTTTATCATAAAAACCTTAGTATGTCCATAAATCCGAAATATCCCTTTATGACTTCTTGGTTAGAATGCGTAGCCAAAACGTTGAAATCACACGTTTAAAGGAGTAGTGGCTACGTATTCTTACCAAAAAGTTATAAAGGGATATAACAATTTAATAGAAAAATGGCATATTAAAAAAGCATATTGAAAATATTTCAAACTATACAAATTTCAATTCGAAAAACACCTGCCGGGCCTATAAAAGAATTAATGGCGTTGTCAATATTACGAACGGTTTTATTACTTGTCTATTTAAAAAACATCACTACTCTAGAAAACACGAAAAACTATTCAGAATTGTTGGCGATAATCGCCGATTTACTTAAAATTTAAATGGCAAAAATTCCTGATTTTAAGAGGGTAGACGTTGAAAATTGATAATTCAGCTCAAGGTTTTATGTAGACGCAGTTACTGCCTGAAAAACCTACACACGTTTCTGAAAAGTTTTTGGGTCTGAATTGAGAAGTTTAGCGGAAAAATAATAAATTAATTAACTACCATGTATAAACTACCATGTATAAAATTCTATGTATAAACCATAAAGATCTCTGAAATCACAAAAAATCGATATAATTATTAGCAAAAGTGCAAATTCTAGATAATTAAACAATGAAATGGTAAATGTTGTTTACCTGCATTTATTTTTTTACAGTATCATAGTTCCACTTAAAAACGTATCGGGATCCCATCTAAACTTATTTTTATAGGTTTATTTTGAAGACCAGCGGTTTCAATTTTCTCAAAAAAAAACATAATTCAATTTTTGCACTTTTCCTGTCATCTTTAACCATTTTTTTTAAAGTAAAAATATGTTCACACAAATCTGATTTAATAAAACTAAAATTTTTGTATGGGGGTAGCCTGACATTTGCCAAATGTCGATCCTGAGTGTGTTAATCGCATAATTTATCAGAATATTTTTATGGCTTTGTAAAGATTTTGTTTAATGCAAACCACAGCTAATGATCTGTTCGCAGTTAGAAAAGGTCAGTTTGTGGAACCATTCCACGAACTTGGCATTTCAATAAACGTCTTCGCAGCCTTGACTTTAAGGCCCTTGAGCTTATTGATTTTCTGCGATCTTGATATGTTTTGATAAAACCACATGGCAACAAAGTAACTTTTATCGAAATAACTTGACATTATGGGTGCCATTATTTCAAGTGCCTTGCAGAGAATCGTCGGAATACGTTTGCTTTCAGAATTTGAACGGTTTCGAATTTTTGGATCATTTTTTTTCGATATTTTTAAAACTTTATTCAAAGATTTTGAGTACAGTTTAATAAAATATGATGAGAGACCTGCTGGGTTTGCCAGGCATTCACACCTGATTTGATCATGTAAATTGCATGTTTTATTGATCTCCACCTAGGTTTTTCTGATTCAAAAACCTTTTATAGTGTCATTAGATTTCTTGGATCGATTTGAATCAGAAAAATTCTCTACGCTGAATTGGCCGTTTTCCACAATTATGACTTGAAATAAAGAGGCACCTTGAAGTGCTCAAAATTTTGGACACTTAACTCCCATAGTGGCCATCTTGACACTCGTTCCCAGATGGCCTTTAATCGCAATTTAGGACCTTTAATCATGTATGAATGACAATTTACAAAGTGATAGATTGACTTCTTGGATAATTGACGTTTGTGCGTTTTTTTCGAAAATTTTTACTGTATCACAGTACTTATTTTTTGCAAAAAAAATTTAAATCATCCAAAAAAGTCTTTGAGCGGGATCAAAAAAAATTCTAAGACTTTTTTCATATCACACCATAGCTCAAAATGATTACGTGACCGTTTATTCAAGGAATAAGATTGGTTAAAGTAGTACGGGTTTTTTTTTCGAAAATTACTTGAATCAATTTTTGAAAAAAGTGAAGTGGTTCTTTAGAAATTTGTCAGACTTTTTTCTATGACACCAAAGTTCAAAAACGATCAGGTGACATTCAAATTAGGAAATAAAGTTTTGGTAGAAGTAGACAAATAGTGATCAAATTACGCCGAAAAATTTTTTGAGCTAATAAACACCTAATTTAAGAGTTTTGAACATAATAATATTTTCCCAAAACGTCAGGTGATCTTATTTTTTCTTGAATAAGGATTAATTTATGACATATTCCAAACCTTATCTTTAAATTATTTCGTCACGTGATTTTATTCGGACTTTGGTGTAATGAGAAAAAAGTCTTAAAACGTTGGAAATTCCTCCCCAAAGATTTTTATATGTGATTTGAGTACTTTTTCAAATACCGTATATTGTGTACCATATATAGGGTTGATTCCGGGAATGACCTCAAAAACTAACTCTGGAACTAGTGGGCAGAAAATTCTTAAATTCTCAGGGTCAACTCAAAATGACCTAGAAAGATCAAAAAAATTAGTCAAAATGTTCCAACTCGAAACAAAATGACCTAAAATGACCCCGAAATGACCTATAGTGACCCCAATCGGTAACTCCTAAACCGCTCACTGGATTATTTCAAAACTCGGGCAAATCTTAGAAAACAACTCGAGAAGTTCAAAAAAATTAGTCAAAATGTTCCAACTCGAACCAAAATGACCTAAAATGACCCCGAAATGACCTATAGTGACCCCAATTGGTAACTCCTAAACCGCTCACTGGATTATTT
>SCLH01063253.1:18456-33770 GCA_004367855.1 Oikopleura vanhoeffeni
TCGAATATATAAAAAATTTGCCTAAAAAGTGGCTAATTTGTTCGTGTGGGCCCGTAATTGATTATATCATATGATATTAATACAGTTTTTACAAATTTTGCCAGAAAGGTTCAAAGTAGGCTCTAAATTTAACTTGCTCTACTGTGATGTTACACTTTAGTTGTTAGGTTTTTTTTAAACTACAGGCCACCCCGGCGAGCATCATTGCTCGAAGTCCATAATATATCAGTGAACTGATTTTTGCGTCATGTACCTACTGTTTGGTTTTGCGTCTATAAGGACACCCTCTATAAGGACAATATGGCAGAAATATGCTAAAACCTACGCTTTGAGATTTTGGGCGTCCCTCAATAAGCGACAATATGGCAAAAATCCAAAAGGAGTCTTTTTCAAAAATTCCCTCTTTTTCAGTGAAATATTGGTTGAAGAGCAAAAAAAAAAAAAAAATAAAAAAAAAAAAAGGTCTTTTCAAAAATATTAATGAAATTTTTGAAAATAAGGACAATTCTGGCGAAAATCTCAGTAAAGAGCAAAAAAAAAAAAAAGGCGTCTTCATATTTTCGGGAAAAATTATGGTTTCAAAATGAATTTCGATAAAAATTTGGAATGGAGAATAAGGACAAAAAATATGTCCAAACATTAGTTCGTCTATTAAAATTTTCCAAATTCCCCTTATATTTTTAACATTGTCTTTTTTATTTCCCAAATTGTCACTCATTTTCATTAACTTGTCGTTATATGTCCAAATTATTTTAATTTTTCAAGTTATCCTTATAAATATCCAAAATTGTTCTTTATATTTTCAAAATTGTAGTTCAAATATAAGGATAACTTGAGAGAAATTATAAAAAAAAATTAAAATTTGGGTAAATATGAAGGCATTCCAAATATAAGGACCATTCCGAAAAATAAGGTAGATTTGGAAAATATAAGATTAATTTATAAAAAAGGACAATTACAGAAAAAAGGAAATTTTATAAATATATGTATAGTCTTTAAATTTTTGCGGGAAATTATGGTTAATAAGTAAAAATTTGTACCGATATAGCTTAGGACCAATTTGAGAAAAAATTCAGAATGAAGACCCTTTTTTTGCTCTTCACTTTGAAAAAAGGGGTCTTGACTATGAAATTTTCACTAGAATTGGTGTATTTTTCTAAAATTTTCCAAATTTGTGCTAATATTACCCGAATCTATCCTAAATTTTCCTCAAGTGTCCTTATATTTCCCGAATTGTCCTAAAAATTACCCGAGTGGTCCTGATTTTCTCCAATTGTCCGCATATTTTTGAAATTGTCCTAATATAAGCATAATTTGGTTTATTCTTAGACAATGTGGGAAATATAAGGACAATTTGTTAAATATAAGGACATTTGTTAAATATAAGGACCAATGTGGGTAATATTTAGGACAATTTGCTCCCCCAATTATTAAAGACAATCTGGGGGATTCGGTATAACGCTGATTAGAAAAAAAAAATGTATTAGCGGCAATTTTGAAAATATAAGCGACAATTGGGAAATTAAAGATAATTGGGAAAATAAGGACAATCTTGAACAATAAAGAATCCCTCTTGAAAAGTTTAATACAAAAATCGAAAAAATTTTTTGATTGCTTCATTTTTTTATAGAAAATTTTCTTACTAGAAATCAAAAATTTAAAGAACTTAATATCGTTATTTCAATTTCAAAATTTCGATTCAAAATTATATTATAAAATCTCTCAAAACTAAAACAATCGCAAAAAAGATTAAAAATTTGAGAAATTTTATTTCAAAAAAATTCCATATTTAATTTGTAAAGTTTAATTCTGAATTTTGAATTTTCGAGTTTGAATTTATTTTGTGATAGATATAGTCTATATCATATTAGTATGAAAGAAACAACTCCCCAAAAAATATTTTTTGAATTATTTCTTAAAAATATTTGAAAAATTTTTTTTGAGTATCAAAATTTTAATAGTATAACCGATTCGCAACTATGTTTCCGGAATGGGATTATAAACTATGGCCAATTATTTACCGTTCTTCGCGCAAGGGCAAAAAAACATTTCTCATTTTAGACAATTCAGAAAAATTTTCAATATCTTTTTGAAAATTTATTGTCAAAAAATGTTTTATGTTTAAAAATTATTTTCCCATAATATGGCAAAATTTTAAATCGTTATCGGGCTGAAGAATAATGGAAAACTGTTTTTTTGCTCTTTGATCAAATTTTCGAAAAAACAGGTGTTTTAACGATGTTTTCGACGAACAGGTGTGTTATCAAAAATATTGCCATATATTTGCCTACTGTGATGGGGCGTCTATAAGGACAATTGGGGAAAATATCAAAGGAGTATAATTTTCAAAAATTGTCTTATGTTATAATTTTTTTAGTCCAGTCAAACATTTTTGTCTAAGCGGACGCGGCGTCTAACTTCCGCTAAATTTTCAAAAACGTCCGCTTAGACAACCTTTGACAGTACATTTGTGGGGGATTATGTACGGCAAATTAATTTTGCTTAATATTTTCGATCCTGGGTTAGGTGCGCTTTTGTCAAAAATGAAAATTTAATTTTAGAAATTTTTATTCGAACTGAAACAATTTTCTCCCATTTTTTCAAAAAATCAGAATTTTAATAAGAAAACAAAAATAACTTTGATTCAAAAATTTTTTTTATCAACACTAACAAATGGAATAAAAAACAAATCTTAAATTTAAATAAAAATTGGATTTCAAAACTAGAGATTTTTTTTCAAAAAATAAAAATTAATCTCAAAAGTTTGATTTGGAATAATTTTCATTTATCGAAAAAACTTTCATTTTCACATTAGTTAGTGAATTCTCTCAGAAATATTTTACGAAAAAATTCTTCACAAAATATTTCTGATAAATCAAAATTTATTTCAATTATTTTTTTATTTTTTTTAATACAATTTTTCATTGAGAATATTTCAAGGTTTTCATCAAATTTTTTATCAATTATATTTTGAATATCATTATTCAAAACTACTAGTATACAAATTGTCTAAAAAACAATAAAAACTTAAAATTTCATATCAAATTCTAACAATTTTTGATTCTTCATCTTCGAAAACAAAATTTCCCCAATTGTCTTTATATTCCCAAATTGTCCTTTATTCCCCAAATTGTCTTATATTCCTCAAATTGTCCTAATTTTCCCCAAATTGTCCTTTATTCCCAAATTGTCCTATATTCCCCAAAATTGTCCTTAATATTCCCAAATTGTTCCTATATTTCCCAAATTGTCCTTATATTCCCAAATTGTCCTTATAATTCCCAATTGTCCTTATTATCTCAATTGTCCTTTATTCCTCAATTTGTCCTAATTTTCCCCAAATTGTCCTTATATTCCCAAATTGTCCTTATATTCTCAAATTGATCCTTATATTCCTCAAATTGTCCTATTTTCCCCAAACTTGTCCTTGTATATTCCCCAAATTGTCCTTATATTCCCAAATTGTCCTTATATTCCAAAATTGTCCTTATATTCCCCAAATTTGTCCTTTATTTCTCAAATTGTCCGAATTCCCCAAATTGTCCTAATTTTCCCCAAATTGTCCTAAATTTTCCGCAAATTGTCCTTATATTTCCCATAATTGTCCTACATTTTCCTATTTGTTGGGGGGAAAAATATTAAGGAAATTTTGTAATTATAAGGGCAATTTGGGAAATATAAGGACAATCTGGGAAATATAAGGACAATTGGGGAAATATAAGGACAATTTGCGGAAAATCTAGGACAATTTGGGGAAATTAGGACAATTTGGCGAATAAGGACAATTTGGGAAATATAACGACAATTTGCGGAAAATTTAGGACAATTTTGGGGAAAAATTAGGACATTTGGGAAATATAAGGGACAATTTGGGAAAGTATAACGACAATTTGGGAAATTATAAGGATAATTTGGAAAATTAGGACATTTGGGGAAATATCAGGACAATTTGGGGAAAAGTAGGACATTTTGGGGGATATAAGGACAATTTGGAAATATAACTACAATTTGGGAAATGTAAGGACAATTTGGGGAAAGTAGGACATTTTGGGGGATTATAAGAAAACAATTTGGAATATAGGACAATTTGGATTACTTTTTAGAAAATACACTATTTTTATTGAAAATTTCTAATAGAAACGACCTCCTTTTTACGGTTTTCAAAAAAGTTGAGAGCAAAAAAAAAGTCTATTGACAAATTTTGCTAAGGACCTAATTTGAGAAAATCTCACCTGTCCTTAAAGACGGCAACATCACCAGTAATATTTTGCCATATTGTCCTTAAATTTACTTTCCATATTGTCTTCAAATTTTTGCAATATTGTCCTTTCACTTTTGCCATATTGTCCTTAAATTTCGGCATATTGTCCTTAAATTTTTGCCATATGACAATATGATATTGTCCTTAAATTTTAAACGCATTGACCTTAGGATTTTGCCAGATTGACCTTTAATTTTTGCCAATTGTCTTCATATTTCTGCCAAATTGTCCTTAGATTGTGCCATATGTGTCCTTTCATTTTTCATATTGTCCTCAGGTTTTGCTAATTGTCCTTAACTTCTGCCATGTTGTCCTTAATTTACATTTTCGCCAATTGGAGCTTGTGTAATTTGTTCGAAATTGGTTCTTTTAATTTTTAAAGGACAATATGGCAAAATTTAAGGGATATATGGCAAATCTAGGACAATGTGGGCAAAACCTTAAGGACAATATGGCAAACTTAGGACATATGGGAATACCTGAAGGACAATATGCAAACCTAAGTGAATATTGCAAAAATCTTGGCAATATGCCAAAAATATAAGAGACAATATGGCAAAACCTAAGCCAATTATGGCAAAACCTTAGGACAAATATGGCAAAACCTAAGGACCAATATGGCAAAACCTTAGGACAATATGGCAAAACCTTAGAAAGACACTATGGCCAACAATCTCTGTCCTAAATAGGTGTTTTTCATAAAAAATAATAATCTATAAAAACACACTCATTATTAATCGGGAAATTTAGACCGAAGAAGCAAAACAAAAAAAAAAAAAGGTCTTCACTATTTTTTTGCCAAAAAATTCTATAAAATGACCTCTTTTTTCGAAATTTTTTGACGAGAGCAAAAAAAAAAAAAAAAAAAAAAAAAAAAACGGTCTTCACTATTTTTTCTCAAAAATAATTTTTTTTGTAGAATTGACCCCCGAAACTTTGGTCTTAATGTTTTCAGCTCTTTCACCGTTATTTTTGGAAAATTTTTAAAAATTAAGGACAATATGGCACAAAAGCATAAGGACAATATGGCAAAATCTCAGCTGTTCCTTCATAGACGCAACCACAGTAATTAAATGTCAAAGACCAAAAACTCGTTGTGTCAATCGATTCACAAGTTAGTTTTGTTCTGCATCCGAAAAGTCTTATGTTTCAAATCTTTGATAAGCTCATTTTTTTGAAGTCTTTTTTTTTTTCAAATTTAACGGCAAAAATTCGAGCCGGAAAGAACGCAAAAATTTATTGTTTAAAATTCATCTGGTGCATAATTCAAAAAGCTTTCGATGATATCTTGTATCGAGCAATCATGCTAGCCCGGGTGAGTGCCTTTAAAAAAGTTAGTTAACAAATCAACAAAAAATTTAAAATTTCGGTGAACATAGTTTCAGTACATGCATGATGTTATTAAATATGCTAAAATAAAAATATTATGTTTTATATTTCAAGGCCAACCAACTGTGATCGTCCAGCAACCAGTTATTATGCAAGCTCGCGGATTTGCACCGAACAACAATGGCTTGTGTCAACATTGCCAATTCCAGGTAAATATTTCGGTTGATATCGCAATTTGAATATATCCATTTTCTTTTTTGACAAAATTTTTCATACAAAAAGATAAGGGTTCATATTTAGGGACCACCCTTGAGACATATTTGAAAAATAATTTTCTGAAAAAAAAGCTTCAACCTTGCTCGAGCAACTTTTAGACCGGCTACAAAATTGAAAAAATATTTAAAAAATGAGCTCGAGTTCCTATTCTTCGGATATCCGGTGTTGAAATTACGAAATTTGATAGAGAAAACAATTCTAGAATAAATTAAGTTTCAATTTTTTCTAAAACTCATCTTAAAATCGTATTTGAGGAAAAATTTTGAAATTTGACTTTAATGAAAATTGATGGGAAAAAGGTTGTAGACAAATGTTGCGTGAAATATATGTAAATTAGCGGCGAATCGAAGAACTGATGCGGAAATGTAAAAAGCGGCATACAAACCGATAAATTTCCAGTTTTTACGGGAAAATGACCAATTTTGAAAATAATAAAAAATGTAAACTATTTTCTTTAATTCTGGTCTGTATGGCTAATTTCGTTATATGTTGAAAAAAGTTTATTTTTGACGATTTTTTACCTGGGGCGTCTCTGCTTCATACAGTTCAAAGACCCTTTCTATCATTTAATTTTTCAGGCATGACCAGTGTTACTTATGAATCTGGTCTTGTACCTGGTTGGTTTTGCGGTGGAATTTGTCTATTCGGACTCTGGGCCGGTTGCTGTCTTTACCTTTCTGCATCAATGATCTTAAAGATGCAAACCACATTTGTACAAACTGCAAAAAGCTGATCAAAACTAAAAAAGTGAATTTCTTAAACGTTAACTCAATTACTTGTCATGTTTGTCTATAAGGACATTGTCTATGATTAGTAGAAAGGCAAAATGTTTTTGCTAGACATTCTTGAACTTTTTTTAAATTGTAGCCTCTAAAAAATTATTAGTTTCAGTACAATTTTTTTTTTTTGAAAAAAATTTTTCAGCAATTTCTTAAAAATAAAATCCGTTTTTGAAATTGTCTATTATTAAGCTTAAAATTTTTCATTTTTTCGAAAAAAATTTCAAGAAAGTTTTCGAGCTAAATCAAAAGACAATTTCAGAAACGGGTTTACATTTAAACCAATTGCAGGACTATTTTTGAAAATAATTGAAGGAATGTTTAGCAAAACGTTGTTGCGTTCTTACCTAAGTCTATGAGGACAAACGCCGAAACATACGTAATTTTAAACAAATTGAATATTTGACTCCATTGAACTATCAATATTTTTCACGATGGACAAAATCAAACATGGATCATGTAACATGGCCTTACAAACATGACCGGTATATACAAAACATGACAGTGCATGTTAAACCAGTCTTATCAATTCAGTTAACTAACCTTCATACTAATATTGTTTAATGTACTCTTCAATTTTGAAAAAATTGTTCTTGATCCCTCGAAAAAATTAACCCAAATTTACAAAAAAATGCCATTTTTTATTCAAACTTATATTTGATACGCTTTCGATTGCTTATAATCTTTTCTCAAATGGAAAATTCTGATTATTAAATTATTATAATTAATCAAAAGTTCATCAAATACAGTATTAGTTTGACTAAAAAAATGACATTTTTTAATTGTATTAATTTTCTAAAAGAATAATTATTGATTTTGCATCTGCTTATTTGATTATCGTGAATTTTAAAATCATAATATTATTCGTTGTGAAATTAAATTCAAAAATTGGTGTCAAACTGCATGAGAAATCCAATTTTAATTGCGAAATTTGACACAAAGACGGTTTTGTGAAAAAAAAAACATTTTTTTTGAATAAGTTTATTTTGATGTTTTCTTTCATATTGTTCTCTAATGTAGATTTTCAATAACCATGTGTATTGTCTTCTTAAACCTTTACGAGATATTGTACACTAAACGTTCCGTCGGACAATTAATTTATATATTACCGAATTTAAACACTTCGATTATTAGTTCGAAATTATTGGCGGTGGTATTTTTTACTCATCATTTTTTTTTCAAAAAACGGTAAGTGAAAAATAACTTCTCCGAAAGCATTAGATAACTTTTAGTTGTATTATTAGCTAACACTTCCTTCTCGTTTTCATTTTTTACGCTTGAAAACACGGTTAACATCCTCCTCTAAAAACAAAACTGATCAAACACTTGACCCAAAAAAAATACCGTCGGTTATGATAAAAATCACAAATTTTCAGAGTTTTCGCTAAAAAACCTGTAAAAAGATGCCAATTCTATATTTGGTTTTTGCCATTGGCCTCATTTTACGATCAACCTTCGATATTAATTTGGTTCGATATAAATTCTACACTCGTCTCCTGCTTCTTATATTTTAAACCTTCACGAAAACAAAGTACTAAAAGAAAAAAAGATTCTCTCAACTGTATTTATCATCTCAAACCCTTTTCAATAAATGATACCCCAATACATATTTGTATCTCAATTTTATTAAAATATAGTTTTAACTTACAGTATGCAAGTTTTTATGTGAATTTTTTAGGTTTGGAATTAAAATGGTATTATTTTAAAGTTACTTGCTTTGATTCGGTAGCTTTTATGAATCAGCAGAAACCCTAAGTAATTTTTCAACCAAACGGAAGAATGTGCAATCGTTTCAAGCTATTTCGAAATAATAATAAAATCATGGAAAACAGTTATTTTTTAATTGCTTGAAACGTTGCAGATTTTTCAACTGATAAAAAGCTCGGGCCGTCCTATTAAACTCATATTACTGTACTTAAAGATGGGTTTCGCCTGTTATTGGGATTTATTTTCTTCTATTTTTAAAAATATATCAAGTTTTTGGTTGTCAGTATCGTCTTGACAATCATTATTTGTACTGAAAAGGTGTTTTTGTTTTACTTCAGAGGGTTCTCGTCGCAAAAAAGAGAGGTTAATTATCGAAAGCTAAAAATAGTTGTTATTTTTCTGTTTTTTTTACATTAAAAAGTTGTAGTGTTAATGTATAGGCTATACAGTATAGCAACGAGCCAAAATCAATAATTCAACTGTTACATTAAAGTAATTAGTTGTCAAAATCCCATTTTACAATTTATACCAGGTTACATATCAAATTATTAAATATATTCATCGGCTGAGAGTGATGGAATTCGCCTCAAAGATTTGTTGCAATTTTTTGGCTATTTTAGTGATAATTCATGATTTTTTAGCACTTGAGAGAAAAGTGAGAGTTTTAAGTTTCCTATTAAAAAGGGAAATTAATTCTTAAGTATTTCAACAAAGTTTGCTCTGAAAAATTAAAATTTTTATAAAAAATGACATCAATTTAGTCCACCAATAATATATTCAGTCCTTTTTGGTGTTTCTACAAAATCTGATGTCAAAAGTAAAAAAATAATTGGGCAAACTCAGATTATACAAAGTGAGCTTACAGTTAGGTTAATTAATTCAATTCCTATCAAGGGATAAATTATGCGCATAATATAGCAAATTATTTTACTTGTCTCGTGTAAACATTAATCGCCTATTTTTATAATATCCTTATCAGAATGTTAAACGAATTTTTTGGTGGTGGTTTCAAACGATATCATGTAAATTGACATTATAGAGATAACATGCAATGTTTTTTTATAAGATAATCAAAATCAACTCTACAAAATTACAAGGATGATCATTTTAGGATGATGTTTGATAAGAATAAATTAAATTATGTGCCATATATCGCCGAAATTTTTTGAGATTTATATTAAAAATAACTTTGTAATATAAATGACGTCATTCTCGTGATTTGAATTTCCCAATTTAGTCTTTTCAAACTTTAATTTGATTGCGTTTGGTGGAGTTATAATTCTACGCATTTGGTGATTCACTTTATTCGAACCTATTGTGAAACTCTTTATAAAATCAAAAAAAGTGTTTGACATATCGCAAATTATCCCTATTGAGTCTTCTCGCACGCGTCATACTTTGAGCCAGTGTCAATCACAAACTCGATTGTTGACTTAACTCAAGAATCCCGCGATTCATTGGTCACTTTCTCAAAGTCATGACGCGTGCTGAGAAAGACTCAATAGGGATAATTTTCGAATTGACGTCATTTCGAACGCCTACGCGTTTTTCATTTGTTTGAACAAAAGTTATTTCTGCCCCCATATCGCCGAATGTGCCAATATCGCCGAATTTTTTGGCAAAAAACTTTCGGCGATATTGGGCCCTAAGTTCTTAGATAGCTCAAACTGAGCACAAATATTTAGTGAATAATAAAATAAAACAAAAATTGGTCCGAATCGGACCGTTTTTTTTCTGAGATTACTGTAATTGTTGCTTAACCCGCCGAAGCATATAAAAAAAAGTTCCGCCGAGGCATAATAGCCTTTCAGGAGGCTAAACTTTGAGCATTGTTTACAGAAAACTCTTATAAGATAAACCTTCAATTTTTCCTTTGTGATCAAGTTGAAGAGTTAAATTTTCGAAAAAAAATTTTCATATTCTAGAAATTTTATGTTTAATTTTTAGGAAAAAAACGTTTTGGAAAATCGAGAGAGTTAGATTAAACATGTATACTTCTGTTGGTAGGCTTCGCAAGAAAGGTGTATGGGTTTTCTGAATAACTGCGGCTAGTGTGTGCGTTTTACTATTTCTTTTGGCTGATTGACTATATCTGTTGGGAATCAAAAAATATTTTCTAAATAAGTTCAAATATTCATGAAAAAATGACGTTTTTTATGAAAAAATGGTTGGGTAGTTTTTCAATTTAAAATTATGGTTGATTATTTACATAGTTAAGGCAATGTGATGGATAACTATACCACTATTTTCCTTAATATGTGAATAATAATCAAATTTATCATTAAATGAGAAAGATACGAATTTTTTATACCTACGTTAGAAGGTACCACTTGGGGCATGATTTGCACAAATTATATATTTTTCAAAACATATTCATTTTATCCATAATGTCAAAATAAGATATTTGAAATTTCACTCCCAAAAAAATTTTTTTGCTCCAGATATACCCAGAAGGCTAATTTTTCTCGCAAATGTACTCAAACACATTTCCTAAAAAAAGATTGGCTTTTTGAAGATTTTAATGCCTGAATTTGGATTCAAAAAGGTGTGTGTCTTCGTGGGAGTAAAACTTAAGGGGTGCGTGGTGATAGTGATTTGGGGATTTTAAAAAGGGCTTCGTGATGGTTAGATCAAATGGGCAGACTGGACATTTTGAACCCAGTGAGGGTCCCGGAGAAAAGATTGTTAGGAGAAGATATTTTGTTTAGAGTCACATTAGTGTGAAGGTATCAAAATGTATAATAAAGAGAAGTATCTGCGATCATTTTTCCATCATTTTGGCTGATTTAAAGTGACTTTAGCCTTTCAAAAGGCTATATGCCTATGAGGGTTAAGGAGGTTCTATAGGCAGTCCATATCTTTTCAACCAGAAATGCTATCGACCTGATTCTATGATTTTTGAGCTCAACGAGACTTGTTTAGTTATAAATAACACAAAATTTGTAAAAAAATGACAAAATTTCCCAAAAAAAAACATTGAGAGTCAAAAAAAATAAGATTTTTTGATCTCTAGCGCTCGAATGATTCATATTTCGAAGATAGTTTATAATATCAATTTCAGAAAAGTTGTTCACGATATTATGAAATTTTATTCCAGAGATTTTAATGGTATTGTTATGTAGCAATAAAAAGTTATAAGCCCCGAAAAAAGTCTGGCTGGCCTATAGAACCCCCTTAATTGTGGCTAATTTGTTCGTGTGGGCCCCGTAATCGATATATCGAAAATCCTGCCTAGTCCTCTATTTATCTGGAGCGTCATAACTTTGATAAAGTGGCCAATTAAATCGCGAGATTCTTGAATTGAGTCGACAATCGGGTANTGTGATTGGACACTGGCTCAAAGTTATAACGCTCGAGATAAATCGACGACTAGGCAGGATCTTCGATATAATATGGTATACATCGCGATGCTAACTGCATTTTTTTTTCTTTTATGGTATCGCGTGAACGTCTGTACAAGCATCAGTACAGTCTATTTTTACGTGAAATCTCGTCACAATAACCCGTAAATTAATAATCCAGACGGTACATATATGGGCGGAGGTATTTTTAAGATGGATTTTTTTGGAGTGGACAGTAAAATGTCGACTTTTCCAAAATAAAAAATCCGTGTTAAATGTAAACTTTTGCATCAAACTGCGAGAAGTTAAATGTGGACTAAAATTTGAAAGGTTCGTCGACCAATTAATAATAAAAAGTAATAACAAAATTTAATAACCAAAACTGATTAACCACACGATCGAGACTGAAGCTTTTTAGTTTCCAACCAAATTTGGATGTGACAGCCTGGATTTACTAAACCTGCTGGAAATTATAACTTACAACGTCGATTGCACTATTGTGGTGTAGAATAATGGAATTTCTGGGGAAAATTTCATTTTACATACATGTAATAATAATTTTGGAAAAATTCGACATTTTACAAAGTCGACGTTTTACTCTCCACCCATTATTTGTATTGAAATACTTTTCTATGCTAAAAATACCACCGCCACATTTAAGTATAGCAGTAAAGAGCGTTTAAACGACTTCAAAAATCGTAAAAATGGTCATTACAGTTAAGGGGGTGGTCAACGCAAAATTTGCCAAAAACGTAGTTTTGTAATCTCGGTGTTCACCAGCTGTATGTAGAAACAAGAAAGATATGAACCACCATTGAAATACAATATTTGAAGTCAAATAGGCGTTCGAGTCAGGGTCAAACGTTTGATCGACTGATAGTTACTTCCGCCAGCAAGTGGACGTTTGTGAAAATGTTTGAGTCTTTGATAAGAAGTTAACAAATGTACTCAGCCCGGAGGTTTAAAGGGATGTGGGGCGACGATACATTGGAGCTCTTATATGTGTAACGGACATTTTTCAGAGGTTGAGAGTTTCTGAGAAGGCCGGGCGTTCAGAGATAATTATTTTTTTGTTCCAATATAGGGTAGGTCAACTCTTAAGGAAGGTGCCGGGAGTGGTACTGATTCAGAGCATCGTGATTACCTCAACCCTTGACGCGTCAGAAGTATAATGGATTTTAGTAGGACAGTCCCGTAGAAAGCGACTAAAAAGTTTCTACTCCTCATTCATTTACCTCATCTGGACTGTTTTCTTTGTTTATGTTGCGGATATCAACGTTTCCAAATATAATATGCGCACCTTCCGTGGAGGCTGGAAGAGAAAATTTCAAAAATTTTGCCGACCTAGTGGGTCAATAACAGGGGTATTTTGGGAGCGCTGTGCGACGCAATAAGCCTGAGCTGCCTGGCCCTTTGAAAATAGTATAGAGAGAATTTTTCAAGATTTTGTGCATCAAGGATCGACCGCAAAGCCTGGATTTAGGTCCGACGGGGGTGAGAGTTTTGTTTCTGAGGTATTTTGGTTGTTTCCGAAGGGGGTAATCGCCGGGGGGGGGGAGGGAACGTAGCTTGGGGAATTTCTAGTTGTTGGTGGTAAATTCTGGAAGAGGCTGGTAAATTTTCGTGAGAACCTACTGGGTTTTTGATGAAAAGAATTTCAAAATTTCTGAGAAAGAGAAGAATTCCTAGGGGTGAGTTGGAAAAGGAACTCAAGTGACAAAGTGCTCTTACAAAAATAGGGCAATCAAAAAAGTTATCTGAAGAAATCTCAATTGTATTGTCTCCTTGGAATTAACCCTTTATTTTGCAGACCCCGGAGAATGACCGGAGGTCGTTTCTTTGGAAAAAATCTCAAAACCAGAAAAAAGATGCTTTATAAGTTTAAGAAACGTGGGGGCAGAAAACTTCTCTACAACATGTGGTGAGTCAAAGAGGATCATGGATACGTTGAGATGACTGGAGATGTCGCGCGCCACGTCCTGTATTAAGAATGGTGATGTGGGGAGTTGGTTTTTGTTTAANGAAAATTTTTTTTTCAATTTTTATCCAAAATTAAATTTTCATAACCTATCCGACGCAGAATTCAATGCAGTTTCAGAAAATATAATTTTGATATTTCTGCGATGAAAATGAAGCCTCAAAACTTAAAATCACACTTTCGAGGGTAGTAAGGACTCTAAAAATACAATATATTAATTTCAGAACTGCATATTTTCTGCAATATTAATTTCGATTGCAGAAAATATGCAGTTTTGAACTTTCTAGGGAAAATAACCTCATTAGACATTTTTGTCCAGATTTGCGTTGACCACCCCCTTAAAACGTTAATAAATATTTATCGATGCGCAAACCTTCTGTGTAATACGTACCCGGAGCCATTTGATGTTGTGGAACCATTACTTGAGGCGCTTGAGCATAGTTCATAACTGGTGTTTGAGCCAAACCTGGGTGTGTTGGATATGGCTATAATAACTGATTTAAAATGGCTACAAAATAAACCAAAAGATTAGAAATCACAAAAAACAAAAATGTAGATATTCTCCATATATCACAATAAAGAAATATCGAAAGAGTTCCTCTCCCGTCCGTTTCGAACACTCACTTTAACAGGTAGAAACCATTACCCTGTCCGTTTAAAGTCTTGGCAAAATTTTCTCCTTCGGGGCTGTCGGTTTAAAGTCTTCGGCAGAAAGTTTAACCTCAACTTTAACTATGAAAATTATAAAAAAAATAGATTAAAAAACGATAATTTTGCAAATAAACGTTATTTTTTTTAACATTTTTGGATAATTTTAAAATATTTTCAATGTATTAACTTTATTTGATGAAAAATTTCACCGGTGGGGTTGTCCGTTTAAGGGCCTCGGTGCATTTTGACAGATTTGAACTTTTTCGTTTTTTTTCTCTTGATAAGAAACTTTTTGGAACTTCAAAATTTTCGGATGAAAACGTTTTCGAACAAAAGTTGGCACTTTTGTATAATCTGATTTTCTTCAAATCAATTATTTTTACTTTATAAATCTTCTTTTGAATAAACACTCAAAAAAAATTATTATTTTTAATTTTTTACTAAAAGCCCTAAAATACGCTCTCGACCACCAGCTCGGATTTATTAAATTTTATTTTATACGATTTCTACGTCAAAATCGAAAATTTGAATTTGTGAAAAAAGACGGAAAAAACCGAAATTTTACCAAATCGAAATAAATATTTTTCTTCATGAGTTTAATTTATCAAATTTGACGTGGTGGATGGGTCGGCTTATCAATTCGGCAAGTTTGGGTGTGATAAAATTTTTTTAATTTCGGATAATGAGGCCAAGAATGAGGAAGAAAGAAAACGAAGACATATTTAAATATTCTGTTGTTTTTTTGAGACATATAATATTATAATGTTTCTATTAAAAAATAGTATTTATNAACATCTAATATAATAATGTTCCTATTAAAAAATAGTCTTTATTGACGTTTCGGGTTTTCCATTATCAAAAGTGAGAATAAAATATTTTATAATAAAATATAAAATATATTATAATAATACAGTTGTGAAAAGTTGGTTCGAAAAGTTAATTCTGCGAAACTGGGGCCAGATTTACCAAATTGCTTTTCGAACCAACTTTTC
>SCLH01063254.1:10882-21809 GCA_004367855.1 Oikopleura vanhoeffeni
AGTTGTTTTCAAAAGCCGAATTATTTAAAAATTTTGACCAAAAATCTAGTAAATAACGACCAGGAAGTCGCGTAATCGATATTTAACAATATAGAGTTATACTTCCTACCAATCCGTACTTAAAAAGAATTTAAAAATCTTTCCATCAGGTACGATTTATCCGTTCTCTTTGTCTAATATCATAAGTAGGGGTAGTTAGCTAGGAACATAAATATTTGAAAATGTTCAACTCTCTGGAATCCAGAGTCTGGATCCGCTGGTAGTCATTTTTGACTGACTTTTTTATGTGAATTTCCGATTCCTTTGAATCGATTTACTAAACCCTCAACTTTTCAAAAATTACCGAATTTCTCATACATACTGTATGTAACATACATGTTCATTATGAAATTATATTAATGAATTATATCATATTATGATATATCGAAATTTCTGTTATGTTGACGATGCACAAGCGAAACATTCAAAAATAACATATCAAAATTTTTCGGAATTTGTTATATTCTAATAATAATATTAATTAAGTCGTTTTTATTTCTTAATTGTATTTCTTAATCCTGAAAGATGCTAACGGGAAACATAGTTTAAATATAATATTTCAAATATTTATTAAGTTTGTTGATAACATGTGAAAATTGTGACTAGCAAAAAAATACGTATAGAAGTTAGTGTTCATCAAAATCGGTCAATTTAAAAGTTCAATGTTAGGTGATTAAATTTTTTGGAACGGATTTCTCCTCGAAATTTTAATCGCTGTTTTATCTTATTTATTTATATCGACTCCTGATGAAATATGCCAGCAGGCTGCAGGCATCAGCTAAGCTGATTCAGCTTAGATACGTGTCAAATTCACCCAATCAATTACAGACTTTCAAACCCACAACCGCTTCAAAAATATTCGGCTATTTGTCTGCCTAGAGTTTTTTTTATAAAAAAATATTATTGTCAAAAACCTTTTTTTGTTTATTAGAGGTGGGGCGATATCGCCGAATTTTCCGAAATCGCCGAAAAATACTTACACAATTTCACGTTTTTTAGCTCAAATACTTCCAGTGCCAATATCGCCGAATGTGCCGATATCGACGAATTTTTCCGAGATTTATATTACAATTATTTGTGGGCGTCATGAATGACGACATTTAGATGACTAAATTTCCCAAATTTACTTTTTTCAAGTTTTATTTGATTGCGTTTGCGGGAGAACTTAATTCTACACATTTTGTTGATCAACTTCACTTGAACCTACTGTAAAACTCCATATAAAATTGAAAAATTGTTTGACATATGAAGTCATTTCGAACGCCTACGCTTTTTTAGTTTTTGAACAAACAAATTTATTTCTGTCCTCATATCGCCGAAAGTGCTAATATCGGCGAAAATTTCCAATATCGCTAAAAATTTTTGGTAAAAAACTTCCGGCGATATTGCCCTCCCTGTAATGTATTTTTGTTTGATGTTTTTGTTTTTTAAATTTTTAAAAAAAATCCCTAAATCCTTTAGCCCGACCAACCACAGTCCATAGGGTGTCCGCAACCATTTATATTTCAGCTTTTGAAAACGACTCATCTGATTGAGTACTTAGATAGCTCAAAAGTCCAAACTTGTTCAGAACAAATTCTTATATTTATTATGCGTACATTTTGAATATCTTTGAACAAATGATCCGATTCGGACATTTTTTTGTTCGATTTTTCTCTGAATATGTGTCGTTATTTGGAGCTTTTAAGAACTCAAACGGATGAGTCGTTTTAAAAAGCCGAAAAGTAAACAGTGTTGAAACCCTGTTTACTCTGTCGAGGCACTTTGGTGGAATTAAGGATAAAGGAATTTTTCAAACGATCAAGACTTTAATTAACAAAAAAAATTTGACAATTTTTTTTTATTTCACACTTTGGTTGAGAAAATAATATCTACCTGAATTCAAATATAGAAATGAGCATCAATTGCACGCCAATAGCAACTTTACTTCTCCAAGCCCATTTATTGAGTTCATTTCTGCTCCTAAAAGTCATTGGATGCTGTTCTTGTTCTTCAATATCGATGACTGAATCTTTAACATATTCAACTGCAATCGGGATCGGGTTAAATTTTTTGGATCGGATCATAAGAATAATAAATGCAACGAAGTTGAGAACAAATCGAGCCCAATGAATCCAAATTGTTTCTTTGGGAGGATATTAATATGGTGATTCTAATAATAATACTGATGAGAACTGAACCAAACTTTGACTCATAAAGAAAAACGTTTTTTTTGAACATATTTCAAAAGTGATGTCCCAATTGATGTCTAAATAGTGTGGTCAGCAATACTGACTCAGCATCTACAATAGTATGATTTTCCAGAATTACCGAGAGGTACTTTCAAATGCCAATTTTCATAAAATAAATTGTACAGTATGTAATGTTTTTTCATTACATACTGTATTATTAACCCTTGTGAGCATAAAGCCACTTAGGCTAAAACCTGCCAAAATGTCTTAAAATTAGTAAGGACTGTCCACAGTGGACAAGTTTTGTTCAATAATAAAAAAAAAATTTAGTTGTAATTGCAAAAATGTTACTTTATTTTTATGGGTTGTTTGATGTATTTTATGGAGGAATGAAAACTGCCGCTTTTTAAAAATTTTTAATACTTTGGTTAGAGATTCTAGAATGAACTTCATTCAATCATAATTTTTGTCTACATTGTAGACTCTACAATCAACTTCATACTTTCAAGATCGAGCGTGGAAAATAATTTCTCTTCCTCATTGATCACGTGTTTTGCGGGGAATTGCGGAAAAACTTGCGCGCCCGTAATTGGCTGCCTCTGTTCACGTTATTCCCCGCCTCACTTTGATGACGCACTTTTTGCATCAAAAAACTGAAGTCTGCGAAATAAATAATCTTGAAGACTAATTGAAGACAGATTCCAGAACCTTTAGTATTTTAAAATTTGAAAAGCGCCAGTTTTCCAGAACGTGTTTTTGAGTGCATTTCAAAATTAATAAAGAAGATGCTCTGAAAAATATTATGTATAAGGACAACTGTGATCTAGTAACTAGCTGCTAGCATCAACTTCACCTGACTATCCATTTGGCTTGAGAATGATTGTCTTTTGCTCTTTAATCCTTGGAATCATAGAGCCGATATATCGGCTCAAGCCTACCTAAAACCTTCTAAAAAGGGCAAAAAAATGTCACCGAATTGTTTCTCCCTAATACATTATAATGATTTTGCGGTGATTCCGAAAAAAATACTCATTATTTTTTGGATATTTGGTTCGAATATTATTGGGAGTTGATTTTTTTGAGATTTTTCGCCGAAGTTTTTACTTCCGGATAAATTATTTCGAACTAGACATCAAATACAAATGTGAGATAAGCCAGTTTTTAGAAAATTGTTTTAAGCATACAAAACACTTAAAACTTAAACAGTAAAATTATTCGTATCTTAGAAACAGATATTTTTTGGAAGTGAAATTTCAAAATTTTCAATTTAAGTATTCCATGAAAAAAATTATTTATTATTAAAATTTACTATATTTCATATATAAATTTAAAAATATTAATAAAAGTATATTAATCTGCTTTATTTGAAAAATAGCATTTTTCTAGAAATTTGTATTTTTCCTCATTATTATTTACTTTTTCAAAATAACTTTTGATCGGTGATATAAAAATCAATCGGATTAAAGTGCAACGTAGCGGCAGATCTTGTGCGTGGTACCCATAAAATAAAATTTGTGAGACTACGATGAGCACGTACCACGTGATATGCTACACCGTGGTTTTCAAACTATATTTTCTGGAACTAAAATCTAAATCTAGAATTTGAAATGTATGATGCAAAAGTATAACTTCTCAACTTCTTATTGCAAAAGTAATTGGAGCTCAACTACCTGAGCTTTCTGTAAACAACGTTCCAAAGTAGAGCCGATATATCGGCTCTGGGGCCTTGGCGGAACTTTTTTTCTGTGATTCCAGGGGTTAAGCGAAATAACACTCTAAGGGGGTGGGGGTAGTTTTTTTTGAGCCCTCTTATTATGAATTATTAATGCTACAGATTGAATATGCGGTTATGACTAAGTTTGACCCAAGTGATTCCTAGCTGTAGTCACGCAAATTTTTTTTTCAACGCACTAACAAATTAGAATCAATATTAATTCAATTCGTTTTCTGACTTTACCCGTTGCCCTGTGAGCACCCAACTCTATATAAGTGACCTCATATTTAAAATATCTAATATTGCAAAAAAACCAGTCGTAGAATGTCTCCTTCATACATCTATAAATTTTGCAGGATTTACAAAAAGTGACTTATTTTTTTTTGGAAATTTTGCTTCAAATTTTTACGAGGGTTGATTTTTTAGATTTTTTTCCCATCTTTTACCTCTAAAAAAAAATAAATGCGTGACCTATCTGCCGTCAATTAACATTGTGAAAATGCCAGTTTTTAGGAAAGTGTTTCTGTCCACATGGTTGACACTTCAAACCCAAGTTAATGAGTGCTAACGGAAACAGTATTTTTTCCACATGGATATTTCAATTTCCATTTTAAGTTTTCACGAGATATTTTAATTATTAAAAATTACATTCGAGCATTAAATATTGTCCACAGAGTCACTTGATTAGTATATGACCAGAAATAATATCAGAAGTGTACTTATTTGCTTTTATAGGGAAAAATAACCATTTTATGAAAAATTGTGATTTTTTTCATCAAATTTTAAACCTATTTAAAATAATTTTGATTGATTATATATAAATCAAATCAGAAAAAAACGATGACATAGGTCAGATCCTTGTGCATCGATTCCAATACAACATAATTTGTGAACACACTGTAAGCTTGTATCACGTGATATGCTGTACCTTGCTCTTATCAGTAAAATTCTGAGAACTAAATCAAATTCTAGAATATCAAATGTCGGATGCAAAATATATATCGTTGAACTTCCTATGCAAAAAAAAATGAAACTCTAACTACCTTGGCTTTCTGATAATACCGGTTGAACAGTCACCTATATATAGGTGTCGGTGGCCTTGGCGGAACTTTTTTTTCTGTGCTCACACGGGTTAACCCGCATAAACCGGTATTCCACCATGATATGAACATTTTTTATAGTGAAATGACCACCGAAACGATGCATGACATAAAATTAATCGGAAATGTCTTAAATCGAATTCTAGAAATTCATTATTTTTAAAGCAAAAATGTTAAACCTAATATATCGAATTTGACGCTGATTGGTTTAAAAATTTGATTAGCTGTAAGCCACTTTTGATCAGTGAAATCTCAGCTTCAATTTGGTGGTCTTTTGTTCCGATCAGACGAACTTTTTTTCGAACTTTTCATTTCCGGTTCACTTTATAGTCTATTTCTAGAATTTATTCAAAATTCCTTCTCATAACTTTTTACCGCATTATATTTATCTACCTTAGTCGAAAAAATGGCTTCATTCTAAACATTCGTCTAAAAGAAGATAGAGTTTGGTGAAAAACTGGCAAAATCGGCGTTTTAAGTGAGATTCTAGAAAAAAAAAAGATCAAAAATCGAAAAATTCCTTCTCATCACTTTTTGTTCTCATTTATTTGCTACTTTGTGTGAATTTGAGCGCTTTGTATTGTGGCTAAAAGAAGAATAGATTTAAAAAAATCGTTAGTGCTCTAGAATAGACTCACCACCTGGTGGTGTGATGTTGTAACAAGGTTGACTTGAGATGTGTGATCGTTAGACGAAGGCTAATCTACAAACGAGTATCCTCAGATTTTTTACAAACTGCCCTGAAACTGTTCTGAGGCCGTTGAATTGGAAGTACAAAAGCGACACCCACCCCCTTAAGATTAAGGTTTTTCCCACAATATTTTCTAAAAAAAAAATGTGGAATTTTAAGTTTTAAAATAAAAATCGTAAACGTCGTTATTCAAAATCAATTGAAATTTCCTGTTCCTTGTGCTTTCTTTCAACAACGTTCAAATATACAACGTTTCAAATATGAGCCTATTTAGTGACTCTGACGCCGTTGTGGAATTTTTCGAAATGCCATAAACGTCAATAAGTCCTCGGATTTTAATAAATGATAGAAACTATTTAAATAATTGAAAAAAGACATACAAATTTAATAATCTACGTTTCGATTTATTATCATTCGCAAGATTAAGTCTTATTTTAGCTGCAAAGTTAACTCGGGTAAGACCGCAGTTAAAGATGACCCAGCCGCCCGTACGGCTTTGCACAGCCGTATTATTTAATAGTAATTATTTACGAATTTTCATTAAGGGACCTACCCAATTAAGTCTTCGGTGTAAAAATTCAGAAAATTATCTCGCTAATGCTAAACCAAATTGTTCAAAAGCTCAGAATTAAGTTTATTATGTTAAGTTTAAAACAAATGAGGTTTTAAGCCTGTGATTCGTTTGGCCAATCAGAGCGTAGATACTTAACTCAATAATATTAATTTTGTTTAGTTTGATAAAATATGGACCATATTTAATATTATACGTTCCGGAGCAGATAAATTTCACTATTAAATACATACTTTACCATACTTTATCCAATAAATTTTTCTCATAATTTTTTATAGAGAATTCGAGATGTTTTTGCAAAAATAAGTACTGAAATTAACCAGTTTAATTTAAAAAAATAATTTTTTGAGGACAATGACAAAGTTTTCGTTATCAAAGGTCAATTTCACATGCGGAACTTGTGTGAATAAGTTCCATATTTATGTTTTCACGCCGTTTGGAACATATCTTATTTCTCATTTATACGGTCACGTGATTCTTTTCGACAATACCGTAATGAAAGAAAAGTCTTATAAGTTTCTTTAGCCTCACATATGTTCTGGAGAGATTTGATTTTTTTTTTGCAAAAATAAGAACTGTAATTTAAGTACTGTAATTCCTTAAAAAAAAGCAAAAAAAAATTTGGCGGTCACTTGGTCGACGATGATCTAATAATTTATAAGCGTCGAAAAAACGCATAATACTGGTATTTAGGAAAAAATTAAATGCCTAGAATAGCACATTAAGTGCTACTTTTTCACAACATTTTAAATATATATCTTATATGACGGAAGACTGGCGATAATAGCATCAAGGGCGGCAAACGTGGATTAAGAGGGGTTAGTGTTTTTGCTTAGGTCTTGGACTTTTTGTGCCGCGTGCGACTCAGAATATAGTTTTTGTGGCAGGGATTTAAGGGTATTAGTGTTGTTCGACTGAGACCTTACTTTTTTGTGTACGTGATCGAAATAAAATTTTTAGTTTACTAGCGTGGTAGAGAGGAAGCAGCGAGTTCTGCCGAATTTGATTAGTCTTTTCGGGTTCTCAAACTCGCCAAAAATTAAAATTTAAAAAAAAAAACCACGGTCCAGGGGGATCTTCCAAACTTGAAGAGAAACATTAACGAAATAAATGAAATCTCAACATTATAATTCATAGCGAATTTCACTTACCCGAAATTCAATATTGTAGTAAAACGTGATACCTGTACAATTTGTCATTCGAAATGTTTGTTAGCCATCATGAGCAAACTAAAGTTATATTCAGTGTTTTCGAGACCATAAAATTAATTATATACTTTCAATCAAAAGATTGTTTTTATCGACGTTTCGGCTAAACATAGCCATTAATCCAGCTGGTGAGAAATTTGGATGAACAGGACATCGAAAGTTGAATTTTTTTAGCGCGAAATCAGGTTTCATAATAGCGAATTTACAATTTAAAAATATAAAGGTGCAATTTTTTGCGCAAAATTATGTTATGTCGAAACTAAGTAATCCGAGGCCTACAGAATAGGGTACTTAGAAATATGCGTCTACGCTGGAAACCTCAAATGCAGAATTAAACAGAAACTCGACGTTTCCCAGAATAAAATATGTTAAAATCAGAATTTTCTCTGCCCTTTGAACAATAAAAAATTGTATAAAACTAAAAAAATGATGCCCAACAAATTAAAAAGTATTTGACCGCACTCGCCATTCTTGTTTACCGAGTCGGATAAATCAAACAATAATAAATAATAATGCCGCCGCCACTCCAGACTATCTTCAAACAAAATTTATAAATGATATTTTGAACCAGTAATTTAAAAAATATAAAATCTAACCTCTATAAATATGATAGAAAGATAAACAGAATCCCTGGCAAATAAATTGAAAATCATCTTGATGATAAACGAAGGATATTTTAATTAGCCCCCGATGTGCCCTAAAAGAGGATACGGATACAAAAAATCAAAACCAAGGTAATTCACTCAGGCCATTGTATCGAGTATACAATAGTATAACCCTAGGCGGAGACAATTTTTGCATACACTAATTCTCCTAATTGTTAAGAAAATGTAAACATTCTTTAAACACTCAACTAATAGTTTACACAAAAAACTTTTCAAAATTCCTAAATTTTATTAATGATGAGTTCGGAAGTAGTGAGTTTCGATTGTGTTTCATGTATACACTTCTGTTGATCTAAATTTAGTTTATTAATAATATCAGCGTGATTTTTTACGAAATGTCGATAATTTTTTTCCAAAAAGCTAAAAAACGGTCATATAAATAAACTTAACATACCTTAAGGAAACAGCGCCACCTTCCGAATTTTTGCTAGCAGAATTTTTAATGCATTTGTTAGCAAAAGTCATGTTTCAAAACTCTAAATGGTTTTTTAATGGCAAGATTCAAGGATGTTTCAATGGGCAGTAACAAGGCCCAAGTTTAGCAAATATATTTTGCGCTTTTATTTGAAACCGAAAAAAATACGACCCGGACATCGAAAATGGTACCCGTTTAAAGTGCTAATTTTAGATAATGTGGATGACATGGTGTGTTTATTCAGAAAATCATAAAAATATTATTGTTGAAAATTAAACAATTTAAAACGCCTAATATTAAAAATCAACTATGAACTCAATGTAAACAGATGAGCTTTACTTAGACCAAAAATTATTAACTGGAATGCAACTTAAATAGAACAGAGGGCAGAATGAAAAGCCACTTCTCAATTGGACAATCAACCCAGCGGGAAATAACTTCCCAGAGTATAGTTTTTCAGTTTTTAAAAGTTGGTAATTACTATCACGATAATGATATTAAGAAAGTTAATTCAATAAACTGTCAATCTAATCTGTCGTGATACATAGTGTAAAGCAACTTGTAACTTGCAATTGATCCCATTTATGACAAAGAGGCAAATGTATTTTAAAAATGGAATAATTAGGAGTAATTTTTCTTACTTGGTAGATTTAAGTCATCTTATCGTCCTTTTATTCGAAGAAAAAAGTCTGAGACTCAATTTTTGAAATCGTCGGAAGCCGCAAGTTGGAAATAACCGGCCTGAAATGTCAAATTGAAACCCACTTGCTTTTTACTCGACTTGGGTTGTCAAGCGCAAAAGACTGAAGAGATGCTGCTGAATTTCACTCTATTTAACATTTATTAATATTTTACGTTCGTTAATTTAATCGAATAAAAATTTGAAATCCCAAAAAATCCCAGGCCCACTCCTTGATTATTCCTCATAAACAAAATCCCGGGTCCGCACCTTGATAATCCTCATAAAAAAAATCCCAGGTCCGCACCTTGATAATTTCCCCATAAAAAATCCCAGGTCCGCTCCTTCTTTCAAAACATATTCCGTTCCCTGTTAATCCTCTTAAAAAAAAATTGATAACCGACCGTGGACCGAACAACCAAGACCTATCACATATCTATCGCTCTTATAAGTTGAGCTACGCACCGATGTACAATTTACAATTTTTATCATATTACCATGTATTGTACTTATAATTCCAATAACTAAATAATCGTACAACACTCTCCGCGTCAGTGTAGTAACCCTTTCACTTTGAATAATCATAGTACACCCTCGCGAGGCCGCGGTGTAGTACCATGGTTAACGAGATGTGGCCTAGACGTTTTTGTACTACCCCCCCAATTTTTCAGTTGTAGTAAAAAATCTACATTTTCAAAGCTTCCGAATAACGTTCCGAGGGACGCTTATAACACCAAAAACGATCTTCTTGAAATATACAGGTTCATCGCATGAAATGCTAACATTTCTATGTGTCTGTATTATTTCCAGACATCTCTATAACGTGATCGAGCTATAACAAGTACATATCTGAGGCCGATTACTTAAGTTTGCATAAAATTTTTTCAACGTTTGAATTTTTTATTCCAATCGTTATTTTCAAAATGTCTTTTTGTTATTGTCAATGTTCAATTAAAGTTGGGAAAACCTCTAGTTCTGATTGTGTCTAACCTGAAGAATAGGTTCAAATCTAAATTTTTGAATTTAATAATAAAAAGAGTTAAAATTGCTCAATGAAAACTAAAATTCATAATATTATAAAAGTCAGTTTATTAAGAATTAGCTATGATATGTTCATGCACGAATTCTAAAACTCTAGAAAATGCAAAAGCGCGGCCATGGATCCCTAAAAAATGCAAAAAAATCGCCTTAAAAATGAAAGTTTGCAAAATTCATAATACTAAAATTCATAATACTAATTCATAAATAACTCAAAAAGTCAATTTTTCTTGAATATTGGCTATAACTTTCTTGCAAGAATCTTAAAACTCTTAAAAAATGCATAAAAGCGCGCCTCATCTACTCCTCTAAAACGCGAAAAATGCCGAAAACCAAAAACGGAATTAGCTTTATCTCCTGATACAAATTTAAATTAATCACAAGTAACAGTGTTGTCACTTCCGGGATGTTGAAAGTAAACACAAATAACAATACGTCTAAATCAGTATTGGAAACTTGAAATACCCCGGGGTGCAAACTTTCTAGATAATGTTTACCTTACGGATTACTTAAAAACAACAGTCAGACGAATATTCGCCAAATAAACGGCGAATTAAAAAACGAAACGGCCAAATTTGGCGAAAATTGTCCGAAATATGGGATTCTATTTCGGAACATGGCAATAAGAACTAAGGG